>CAUYSK010070728.1:0-18683 GCA_963575035.1 Avahi laniger
GCAGCGTCCGGATCTGGAAAGATGGCGTTTACCCGTGAGCCCTCTACCTGGGGACAAATCCCTGCCCCTCTGCAGCCTCAAGTTTCTGCTCCTGGGGGTCTCATTTTCCCCAAATCTCCCAAAGATGGTGAGGACTTGCTCCTCCCCAGGCCCTAAGCAAAATACGAGCCAAGGCCCAGCAGTGAGTGAGGGGGCGGCGAGACTCGGCCGGCTGCTGCCACCCTCTTGCGTTGGCCAGATGACAATTATTCCAGACTAGCCAGAAATGCTTTTTTTTTTTTTTTTGAGACAGAGTCTCACTCTTTTGCCCGAGCTAGAGTGCCGTGGCGTCAGGCTAGCTCACAGCAACCTCAAACTCCTGGCCTCAAGCAATCCCTCTGCCTCAGCCTCCCAAGTAGCTGGGACTACAAGCATGTGCCACCATGCCCGGCTAGTTTTTTCTATATATTTGTAGTTGCCCAATTAATTTCTTTCTATTTTTAGTAGAGACGGGGTATCGCTCTTGCTCAGGCTGGTCTCGAACTACTGAGCTCAAACAATCCGCCTGCCTTGGCCTCCCAGAGAGCTAGGATTATAGGCGTGAGCCACCACGCCCGGCCAACTATTATTATTTATTTTAATGGTTAGTTTGTCCCAGGTTTGGCAAGTGGGAGCCCCCTCTACTGGCTTCTGTGGCCTTTAACACGTCCCTGTCAATCTTTGAGCACTACTTACTTTCACATATAAGATTTTCAAGGCTTATCTTGTATTTGCCCTGTCCAACACTACAATCAAACATTTCTTAAAAAAACTCTGGTTTTTATTAGAGCGGGTAATGTTATTTAGAGAACATCTGAGTGCTAGTATACTCACTGATACTGAGTGTCACTTATCCCAGGCTCTCTTAGCAGACAAAGCTAAAGAATTAACACACATATTGCATACACACATTTATATCTATGCTTATTTTTATATCTTGTATATATAATGAAACTTTAAATTTCACAATAATACCTCCAATTCTAATCTACAGCCACTGAATTCCTTCTAGTTTTGTCCCTTCTCTGACAGAGAAAAATATTACTTCCATTATCCTTAAATATACTATGTGTGTGTGTGTGTAAAACATCTGATCAGTCCACCCAGAAGAGACCAAGATCCCATTCCTGTTGCCATACTCTCCCTGGATAGATACCTCCTCACTGTGCTGAAACCACACATCACTGCTTTAGGCCAAAAACAGCTTCACTGGAACATATGCCTACCTTGCTCAGCCTCACCTACTAGCTTTAGGATTAAAGTGTTAGGAAGAGAAGGGACAATGAAGAATCTTTACCAGCTGGGTCAGAGAGATGTGATGTGAGAAGGATTTGACCTTTTGTTGCTGGCTTTAAAGACAGAGGAATGCGGCAGCCTCTAGAAGCTAGGAATGGCCCTCAGCTTACAGCCAGCAAGAAAAGGGAGACTTACAGATGGAAGAAACTGAATTCTGCCTATTACCCAAATAAGTAGGAAACAGAGTCTCCCCAGAGCCTCCAGAAAATAATGCAGTGGTGCCAACACTTTGATTTTAGTCCACTGAGGCCCGTACTGGACTTCTTGACCTACAGAACAGTAAGATAATAAATTTGTGTTGTTTTCAGTCCCCAGGTTTGTGGTAATTTGTTATAGCAGCAGAGAAAACATACCGTGGTTATTAAATTTTCAAAGAAAGGTGCCAAAGACATCCACTATTAAAAATACCATTTGTATTTCAATAAATGGTACTGGAACAACTTGATATTAATATAGAAAAAAAATGAACCTCAACCCCAATCTGATACCACAAACAAAAGTTAATTAAAAATAAATCCTAGAACTAATACAAAATGCTACAACTTTAAAGCTTCTAGAAAAAAATATAGGTAAATATTTAAATATATTTACAACCTGGCAGTAGACAACAGTTTTTGGGTCACAGAAATCGATAAGTGTAAAAGAAAAAAATTGATAAATTAAACTTTGTCAAAATTTAAAAAGCACTTGATCATCAAAAGACACTGTCAAGAATATGACAAAGCAACCCAAAAGCTACCACAAATATTCATAAAAAGTATATCTCAGGGGACTAATATTTAGGATACATTAAAAACTTTTATAAAAAGATGAACCAATTAAAAATAGGCAGAAAATATGAGCAGACATTTCACAAAGGAAGATGTCTGAATATCCAATAAGCTCATAAAAAAGTGATCATCATTAGTCATTAGGGAAATTCAAATTAAAACTACTATGCAACATTACAGAGCACCAATGAGATACATACTCAGAATGACAGCACCGAATGTTGGCAAAGATGTATGGAAATTGAAACTCTCATATGTTGTTGCTGAGAGTGTAAAATGATACAACCTCTTTGGATAAGGTCTGGCTACTTCCTATAAAACTGAACATGCACCTATATACTATATCCAAACAATTCCACTCCTGGGTGTTTACCCAAAAGAAAAGAAAATGTATGTTCATAGAAAGCCATGTCCAAGAATGTTTACAGCAGCATTATTAATAATAGTCAAAATCCTGGAAATAGCAGAATAGCTCATCAAGAGAATAAAAAGAGAAGTTGTGATATAGTCATACAATGAAATACAACTCAGCAATAAGAACTACTGAGTACATCACAAATACACACCCGCAAACATATTACGACATGGATGAATTTTTAAAACATTAATCTGAGCGAAAGAAGCCTTACACAAAAGAATACATATTCTATAAACCCACTTGTATGAACTTCTAGAAGGGACAAAATTAATTTGTAATGGGAAAATATCAGAACAGTAATTGCTTCTGCATACAGGGGTGGCAACTGACTGGGAAGGAGCATGAAGAACTTTCTGGGGTGATGGTATTTTTCTTTACTTTGACAAAATTTTGGTTTGCACCAGTGTATGAATCTGTCAGAATTCTTTAAGTGGTAAATTTAAAATTAGTCAACTTTACTGTATGTAAATTTTACCTAAAAAACCATAATTTGATCCTTTTGTAGTTCGTAAGCACGATGATTGGGTTTTCACATGCATGTGTGAGATGTGACTCCCTCAATCCTTATTATGACCTTGGCATGTTACCCGTGTGACATGAAAAAAAAACCTAACTAGATATTGAACTTTAGTGATAGGCATGCTAAAGTGTTTCGGTGTAAAGTATACTGATGTCTGCAACTAACTTTGAAATGCATTTAAAAAACATATCAATTCATGGATGAATACAGGGCTGGATACGTGGATAGTTTTTTGAATAAAGCAAATATGGCACAATACTAATTATAGTAGCTAGGTGTGAAGATATGGGTATTCCTTTAATTTCTGCATGTTTGGAAATTTTCGTAATAAAATGGTGAAAATACAAAATTATCAACTTATAATTCCACATTCGGCAAAACTGTTTTTCAAGAATTAGGGGTTTTTGGACGAATACAGACAGAGGTTTTCAGTAACAGATGCTCACTAAAAAAACTGTGAGGATGTACCTCAGGTAGAAGAAAAGTGATACAAGAAAGAAAGAAGCAAAGGAAGTAGTAAACGTGTCATCAAACAGTTCACAAAACAAGCATAAGAATGTCTCTATGTGCGCCTGTGCATGCATTATGTTGGCGCCTACATTTAAAGTTTAACAGGACATACTTAAGTTATCAAAGTCTAAACTTAATATTTTTATTTCATGCCCAGTAGTACAAAATAATACTAGAATACTTCAGTCAGTTCTGCCAACTTATATGCTATTCCCTAGCCAGATGAGATTTCTCTAGTTTCCAACATAAAATCTGTAAATAAATCCCTCTGAGTTCAGTTATCCCTCTTAGGAAAAGTCTTAAACGTCACTGGTCCCTACAATAGAAAAATTCTTAATGACACCAAGCCAGATTCAAGATCCACGAGATGGCCATAGTGAATGAGGAACTATTTAGATATGTTTCAGGATTCTAAATCCTACAAGAGCAAATGGTTAAAAAGAATTATGAAGATCAAAAGCTACTATGTAACCTTTAATATGTGTATGTCCCAATTAAACATATAATATTAACACATTTTAATAACTTAATAAACATTCAAAATGTGTTCCACCATTACTCCATAACATTAATGATCTCTTTTAAATATTATGAACATTTGGAAGGTATATGCACTTTATTGCAACATTTGGTTTCAAAACGTAAAAAAAGGCAGATTACAAAATAGTATGTAGTATACAATACCATTTGATATGACTGTATAAACATTTAGATGGCATTTGAAAAGATATACCTAAAATGTGGTTATTTCTTGTTTGTGAGACTATTGGTGATTTTTTTCCTTGAGGTTATTTCTGTATTTTTCATTAATAATCACGATTATGCCAATGTATATGTATGTTTTTCTAACATTATTTTATATTTGGTTAAATGGAAGCTATTTTCAAATAATAAGAGAAGGAATAAAGACTCAGGATAATTTTTAAAACAATTGCTGTATTTTTACTAAATGGAGCTTGTTGTGAGTTCCTGAAACTTGAGAAAATTTTTTATTTTGTGAAATACACAGTTGTGTGTTCGATTCCTTCCTGGAAAAGAATTACTCAAAAGCATTTGAGCCTTTTGGTATCTGAATCATTGCTACTCTATTAAACTCTACTTCTGAACCAGCCCTATTGGACCAAATGATCCCGAACAGCTATATCCTTATTCAACTGTCTTTAATTTAAATTTAATTATTAAGGTAATCAAAATAAACGTAAAAGCTGACTTCAAAAAATCCATTCATATCATATGGGTTCTTTATATTTTGGACATAAGATAACAGCAGTCCCTGAAGCAATAGTATCTCACTCCTCTCAACTTCCTGAAAATGCAATTTTAAGCGTGGTAATGACTTTAACAAATTCTTACAGGTAGTTCAGTACAGCTTTCATCATCCTTATAAGGCTAAAAACAACTTTTTATCTTTGTTATATTAGCCCCTAATGCAGAGCCCTGAGTATTAAAATAACTCGATAAATGTCCTCATTGTTTACCTAACTCTTGATTTGTACTGATATCTCAGAAGTAACAACTTGATAGATACCTACAAGAGAATATGCAAGAATGTTAATGGGAGTATTACTTACAGTATTGAAAAACATGGCAAGAAAATATTCATCGGTACAGAATAACTTAAATAAATTGTGATAAATCTAAACGATGGAATACTATCCAGCCATTCAGATTTGTGATATAAAACATTAATAATCAACATGGAAAGATGTCACTGACATAACACTGAGTAAAATTTTAAGATTCGTTTTTGTTAATTTAAAATTTATAATCCCAAGCTTATTGGCTGCGTAACATTCCATTGCATTTGTACTACAAACTACTTAACTATTTCTTTGTTGAAGATATATATTTGAAAAGGTTATCTCAAAAATTCTACTCAGAAAGTGGCTAATTCCAGATCTGGGGCAGGGAATGTACAATGTAAGTTTGAAGTATCCGTGTCAAAGTGAAGAAATGCTCAATGACAAATGGGGACACAGGAACCAGATTGAGGGGCTCTTACAGGCAAAATTTGAGAAAATTTAAGCAATATGAAGAATGATGATAATAATGGGCTGAAATACTATGAAAAAAAAAATCCATTGAGTCATAGAGGTACTCAAAATAGTTGTAAGAGAGAAAGGGGGAAAAGACAAAGTTCTTTTATACAAAAGAATGATAAATTAAAAATCACCATTTGGTAACCCCTAATTTAATAACTGATTTAGGCAAGTATCACCAATGGATGCTAAAACCATAGGGTAAAAGGTTATATGTGAAATGGTCTCAAAGTAAACCCATCAGATTACTTTTAGCTACAAAGAAAAAAAGCAGCTTTTACCATGGAGAAATCAGGTACACACACTACTTGAACCAAAGTAATCAAGTTTAGTATCACCAATAATGGATCAAACTGAAATTATGTGTTTCTTAATGTGACACAAAAGGAAGAACACACAACCATCCACAGTATGCTTGCCAAATATATTTAAACTTAACCTAATCATGACAGATCAGACAAAACCAGAATGTTAGACATTCTACAAATGTTCTAGACTCTTCAATTCTTCAAAAATGTCATCATGAAATACAAAAACAGGTCAGGGGAATATTGCTCTAGATCAAAGAAACTAAAAAGATAGGTCAAACCAATTCAATGCATAACCTTGATTAGGGTTATAGATCAATATTTTAAATATAAATATATAACATTTGGGAAACACCAGGGCAATTTAAATATGGATTATATATATTATAAATCATTGTTAAAATTTTTATGTGTATTCATGTTCTTGAGGTTATGAAGGAAAACAACCTTGTTCTTAGAGATGCTTGTTGAAATACTTAGTGGTGAAGTATATAATGTCTGCAGCTTACCCATAAATGTTGAACAAAAAATAAACAAAAATATGTAGATATATGTAGACAGATATAAATGGTGCAAAATGTTAAAAACTTAGGTGAAGGATATACAGTGTAAATCATTATACTATTCTTTTAATTTTCCTGTAGCTTTCAACATTTTTCAAAATAAACACTTAGGGAAAGTTAATTATATCAGAGGGCCTCAAATATTTTCCTGAGATTGATTAAATGCCCGACTCACATGTACTTGTATAAACCTAATCTACTGGAAGAAGGTCAAAATCATTTGCCAACATTGATAAACACTCAAAGAAAATAATCCAGTGCCAGGAAAGAGAACATATTTACCAATGTTGTTTAGGGGCAGGCACTGCCACAGAGCTGAATTCAGTTTTTGGGCTCCAAAGATAATTAGCCCTTAAAGGTCAGTAAGGTCAAAATGGGTCATAAGGACATAAATCTGAAACTGACAGTTCATAAACAAAGGAGACACCTAAGCCCTATGAAAAATTGTTGCCCCAGAATTCCTTTCTCTCTGCAGTATTCCTAAGAGGATTTTTGTCTGCTTCCACAGTTTAAATTCCTTGGCTTACCTCCTTCCTTCAAAATTAATGTCTCCATTGTCTTCTATATTTTAAAATTAAAACTTATGATTAATACATTTCCTTGTTGAGAGAGAGATAGAAATAGAGACAGAGAGAGAGAGAGAGAAAGAGAGACAAATGATCCATAATGCTTAAGTTTCCTTTGACACTTACTTCTCTCTCCTTATTGTAAGTGTTCTCTTTTTGCTCCAAAGGTTATCGTCAACAGCAGTTTGGTGTGTATCCCTGTATAAAATATATACACTATTTTATGCTAATTTTATCAGAAGCTATTCTAAGAAATCCTTCTCAGTTCCTGCAGTATACATTTCTAATGGTCTTAACTTTTTTGGGTTTAAGTACCCCTTTGTGAATCTGATAAACTGCCTATACTTTCTTTTAAAAAAAAAAAAATCACATTATATCAACACCCATAAAATGTCACAAATTTAATACACAATAAGAAGCCCATCCCCATGGAATCTATTCATCTCAGGTTAACAATTCCTATTTTTCACTTTTAAACAATAGCTTCCTTCTTCTAGCAAGCATTCATCATAACTATTCAAAAGCCAAAAGAGATAATCCAAAATCACACAGATGTGACTTGAGATCAAGGTATGCTGTTCAATTTGAAATCAGAATGTATGTCACCTCTAAAAAATACCTCCAATCTACATCTCCCTGTATACTCTGACATAATTCTCCACTTTGACCCACTCTAAGTCAGTGCAATCTATCTTTATTTCACACAGCTATGCCTCATCATGCACACAGGTTCATTCACTCAACAGTTTTGTTCACCAAACTTGCTACTCCAGTCACATTACTGGAAGAGATCAAAGCATTTGGTATATGGTCTTGAAAGTTTTATTAGTTTTTTTCCCTCTGAAGGAGTGGTAAAATCACATCTCTATCTCCTCTGTGCTAGCAGTTCACAAGTTTGTTATTATTTAAAAAAAAAAAAAAAAGGCCAATAAGTCTTGAAGTAAATAAAGACGAGTTCAGGCTTACCAACACACTATACAGCCTTAAGTTCCTTTCTCTCTGCCAGCCAAGGTTTTTCTCACCAGATAACGGTAACAAGTGCTTTACCTAGAATTCAGGGATTCTGACTAATGCTCTACTCCGCTAAAATTCACTCTTTATGTATAATGATATTTTATTATCTTATTAATTGACAGCCTCTCAACCTTACCCAGTAATATACTTCCATAATAGAAAATAATGAATGTCTACTTTTGGGATACAGTGGCAGAGAAAAAGCAGTTATCCTAGGACTGGCTTTGAGATCATCTTTCTAAAAAGAATGAAAAATCTGTTGGTTTTGCATTCTTCCCATAACACATATATTTGATACAATAGAAAAATCATGCCTAAACTACTTGTCAGATAAATTGATTACCTTTTGCAGTTCGTTATATAAATATTTAAGGAAGAAATAACTTGACCGTTGTATTTTCACTGTCACAGTTGAACCCCGGTAGACACTCTGAAACAAAAGCACAAGAAAAACACATTTATAACACAAACCATCACCAGTGACTCAATTATGGACACACAAACCAGATATACACACACAAACCACAACAGCAGAGATCTCTTCGTCTGTCGCACGATCCCACACAGCTATAAAATGCCATATCCACGCAGCTTCAAGTACAAATCACCTCACACCTACCGGCATGAAGAATCACAGAAATGTGAATTCTCCACACAGAAGGTGAACGAAGAATCAGGCAGAAATACAACCACACACCCGGCCGCTGGAAGACTCGCAGTCGGCCCGGCATAGCTCGCTCGCTCTCTCGCGCTCTCTCTCTCTCTCTCTCTCCCCCCCCCGGCCTGCAAAGACACACACAGTTTCAGCTGACTGTCTCACCACCTCCGGCTCCCCCTCTGCATCTTCCCGGCCCGCGAACCCCCAACCTCTCTCACTCCGGGGGAGACGCTGGGACCGTTCGCGCTCGCGCTCTCACACCCCAACCGCCCAAACTGACGACCCGACGCCTGCGCACCGAGCGCCAGCCAGCACTCCCAGAAATCTCCGGGCGCGGCCGTTGCAACGAGCGGGTTCCAGAGGCCGGTCCACGCTCCCGCCAGAGAGTCAGTTCACCCGGCCTCCTAGCGCCCTGGCCCGCCGTCCAACGGCCTTCCGGCGCTGGACTACATTTCCCAGAGTCACCGCTTCCGGAACACGGCTCCATTTTCGTTTTTTCGCGAGATTTGCGGGCCTCGTGTCGGAAAAGGCCGCTTCTATAGCGGAGTTTGGCTGCGCACCCGCTGGGCTGGCGAGCTCGAAATCGGGCTTGGAACCCGGGCGCCAGATCTTGGACCCTGAACTGCACCTCTGTTGAGGTAAGAGTGTCCATAATGCCAGAGCGGAAATGCATGGAGGGAGCGTCGCTGGAATCACGTATGTGGCCGTATCTCCAGTTTTGTGTGTGTGTGTGTTACAGCCTGCCTGGCGTTGGTGACTGTATGGAAGACTGGGCGTGTGCGACTGTGGTTTTGTGCATGATGAACGTTTGTGTGAGTGCGAGTTGTTTGTGACCGTGTCGTATGCTTACCTGATCGGGCATATACTTAAGTGACTGTGATCGTGTATGTACGGCGTGTATAATAGGGACTTGCTCGTGACTATGAAAGCAAACCCCAGTTATACACGCGGTACATGTTGTGACACGGTGTTTGGATGTGCTTGTGTCACTTTGAGGTTGTGTATGTGCCTGGTATCAAGTGACTGGTATTTGCCTGTGAATTTGAGATCTCTGACAGTGTTGCTGTGACACGGTGTTTGGTGTTACACGCTTGTTTCCTTGACCTTGTACTTGGTTGTATGACTCTGGGTGACTGTGGGGTTGTCGTGACTGCCGTTTTCGTGACTGCGAAAAGGGTACAAGTGCTGCTGTCGAAGGATGTTTTTCACAGTATGTGTCTCCGACAGGGTGCTTCGATGTGATTGTATGCCTTGTGCTTGGATTTTGTTTAAGACTAACAGTGTAACATAACTTGGTGATTGTGACTCTGGCTGTGTGACTGTGGAAATATGATTGTGTGTGACTTTGTGTGGTCATCTGTATATTGTATACACTGTGACCTTATGGGAGTTAGTGGGGTACAGAGGTAAAATTTCATTTTGATACTTACGGGGTTCATTCTGGGGCTGAGTCTGCCAGTGGATCATGAATCCCATGTGGCTTTGTGTGCTCCTTTGAGGACTTAAGGACTTGAATTCTTTCCGTTTTGACCACAATGGCCACCCATTCACACATGGCCTGTATTGCTTCATTTCTGCATCCATCCTTGGTTTACCTTGGGAATTGTAGTTTAAGTTCATTGCTGCCTCTGATGTCCTTGCATCTGCTTCCTGGTATCCTTAAGGGGATTAGATGCAAGGAAGTGCAAGTAGGAATTAAGTCAGAAATTTAAGCCTCTGAGTAAAGAATAGGAGTTATTTCCGAGCCACAGACTTGACCTTGAGATGAGAATTTTAGGGCCAATAGTACCTTCAAGATAGGACACTGGAAATGTAATGGGATTCCAGGAGTGGGAATAATTCCAGAGGGAATGCTTTAGGACCAGCCACACAGTTCAGAACCTGTAGCACTCTACTGTAGGGCCACGTCTCCAGTGGACAGCTTTGAATCCAGAAATAAATTCTAATCCAAGACAGCTGTGACCTTGGCCCTTCTTTCTGATACAGAGGTGCAGGACCATTCCAGTTTCCTTCTGACTTTTTATATTAAATGAGGGGTAGATTAAAGGAGTACAGGAAGAGGGTATGTTCTAATTTAGAGTATGCCCCAAGAAAGGCCTAGTATCTCATTCCATTTTCTTTTTCTGAGAGTAGATCCCAGAGGAAAAAAGAATGGCTGTTGTTAAACATTCAGTAGCAAAGTTTGAGGTAAGTGTTTCCTCTTTTGTTTCCTGAAATGCCTTTTCTTTTTCAGGACATAGTAATCTTTGTTTTCTTTTTGAAATTTCCTAGCTAAGCCTTCTCAATTGATGGAGGGGCAAGGCAATTTTTTGTAGATTGGGAGCAAGGAAAATGTGCAGTTAATTGTGATGGATGCTTCCCAGTAGGAGGAATGGATTTGAACCTCATGGATTTTAAAAGGAGAGTTCTATTGTGTTATTTCTGACACAGCAACACTCTGGTTTATTTATTTTATTTTTTTTAGCTTTTTATTGAAATTTTCAAATGTACACAAAAATATAATGAACCATCATGTGCCCAACTCAAAAGTTATCACTTTCCAATCTTGTTTCATTTATTCTGACTTCAGTTCAAAATTCTAATTTTTCTTTTGATTTCTTCTTTGATTTATGGGTTATTTTTATGTGTGTTGTTTTCAGATATTTTGAGGATCTTCCAGAGATCTTGTATTAATGATTTCTGATTTCATTCCATTGTGTTTATAGAATATACTTTGTATGACTTGAATCCTTTTAAATTTATTAAGATTTGTTTTATGATCCAGAATTTGGTACATTTTAGTAAATTTTCCATGTGCACTTGGAAAGACTATATTCTGCTGTTGTTGGGTGGAGTGTTCTATAAATGTCAACTAGGTCAGGTAGGTTGATAGTGTTGTTTAAATCTTCTATACGTTTACTGATTTTCTATTTGTTAGATTTATCTCTTTCTCATTGTAGCTTCTATCAGTTTCTGCTTCGTGTATCTTAAAGCTCTGTTATTAGGTACATAAAAGTTTTAGAATTTATGTCCTCCTGATGCATTGAACTTTATCATTAGGAAATAGTCTTCTTTATCCGTGGTAATATTCATTGCTGTCAACATCTGCTTTGCCTGATATTTCATGTAGGCACTCCAGCTTTCTTTTCATTAGTGTTAGCATTGTGTGTCTTTTTAAAATCCTTTTATTTTTAACCTATTGTGTTTTGATATTTCAAGTGCATTTCTTATAGGCAGCATATAATTAGGTCTTGTATTTTTATCTAATTTGGTAATTTCCATCTTTTAATTAGTGGGATTATTGATATGGTTTGGTTCAAATCCATCATCTTGCCATTTGTTTTATATATGTCCCATCTGTTCTTTGTTTCTTTTTCTCTCTTTTCTGCTTTTAGACATTGAGATAGAGAGTTTCAAAATAACAATATCAATCATATGCATACAGAAAAACAATCAAGACCTCTTGGGGTTTAATAGGATATAACCCACTGGGGATCTATAATCAAATTACTGGTTTTTTTTTATTTTGTTTTTGTTTTTGAGACAGAGTCTCACTCTTTTGCCCGGGCTAGAGTGAGTGCTGTGGCGTCAACCTAGCTCACAGCAACCTCAAACTCCTAGGCTCAAGTGATCCTTCTGCCTCAGCTCCCGAATAGCTGGGACTACAGGCATGGGCCACCATGCCCAGCTAATTTTTTCTATATGGTTTTTTTTTTTTTTTAGTTGTCCTATTAATTTCTTTCTAATTTTAGTAGAGGTGGGGGGGAGTCTCACTCTTGCTCAGGCTGGTTTCGAACTCCTGAGCTCAAACAGTCCGCCCGCCTCGGCCTCCCAGAGTGCTAGGATTACAGGCGTGAGCCACCGCGCCCGGCCAACTGTGTTTTTAATACAGTAAAATAACACCTCTAATATGGTTAAGCTACTAACTTGAGACACGGGCTCATTTGTTTCATCTTGCTTTCCACATTTCCATGAAAGGGATTGCTTTTTCTTCCACTTTGATTTAATTTTGTTTTAAAATTACATAATACATTTGCATATTTCCAAAGTCAAAGCTATAGAACAGAGCAAATTTGAAGTAGTCTAATATCCACTCCTGTCCCCTCCCTCCTTTTTCTTTCTTCCCTTTACTACCTGTACTTCTCTTCGTTTTTTCCTTCTGTTTTTCTTTTAAATTACATGTTCCTGGATGTGTTTTTGTGTATGTGTGCAATTTTTATTCTCTCCATTCTTTTTTTTCCTTAAAGATGAGGCTTGCTCTGTCTCCCAGGCTAGAGTATAGGGGTGAACTCCTGGGCGCAAGCGATCCATAGCCTCTTATGTGAAGTGATTAGTAAGTGATTAAACGCTTGTTGTCTTAATGAGCTATTCTGATAATAACAGCTCAGCTCAGCTGTTGAGAATTCGGTGTGATATTCTATATGTGTATCAGTTAGGTCAAGGTACTTGATATAATGGTATATAACTCCTCTGTATTGTTACTGATTTTTCTGTCTACTTGTTCTATCAGTTACTGAGCAAAAAGATGTTAAAATTTCCAACTCTGTGCGTTTCTGTCTTTTTTCTTCAATTCTGTTAATTTTTGCCTCATATATTTTGAAGCTTTATTGTTAAATCTGTACACATTTTGGATTTCTGTGTCTTCTTGATGAATTGATCCTCTGTCTCTTGTACTAATTTCTCTTTATCTTGAAGTCTATTTTGTCTTATATTACTATAGGCACACAGGCTTTCTTATGCCTAGTATTTGTATGGTATATTTTTCTTACCATTTTACTTTCAACCCATCACTGTCTTTACATTTTAAGTGTGTTTTTTGTAAAGAGCATATCATTGGAACTTGCTTTTTTATCTTTTCTCTGCCTTTTTATTGGAATGGTGGGACTATTATTAATATAATTTAGTTTAAGCCCTGCCATGGATAGGAGCATACATGTTTGTCTTTTAAGAAGAACTTGGCACTTTTTGGAATTTAAGTTATTTAAATTTCTTTGCGTCCTCAGCTCTCTGATAAATTTAAATGAAATTATGATTTTTCAGCTTATCTGAATTATGTTTAGGTTGTTAGGATGGGCACAATTATCTATTGCAGATTTCTACATGTGGAAGAAGTGGAATTTTCAGTTAAATATTTATTGAGCACTTATATCAATGATTCTCTGCAGGGGCAGTGATTCTCCCTAGGATAGTTTGGAAATATATCTGGGTACTTTTGAACGTTAAAATAACTGGGCTGAGGATAAAGACTTCTGGCTTTTGAAGGACTGAGGTCATGGATCTAGGTTAGGGGTTACCCAGATTTTTTCTATAAAGAGCTAGGTAGTCAGTATTTTGGGCTTTGTGGGTCACATGGTCTCTGTTGCAGCTATTCATTTCTGCTACCATAGTGTAAAAGTAGCCAAAGGCAATATATAAATGAATGAGTATAGATGTGTTCCAATAAAATTTTATTTTCAAAAATAATTGGCGGACAGTAGTTTGCCAACTTCTGATCTAGTTGTCCACCAGTGCATAACAAAGAATTGTTTGTGACTTGCAAACATAGCTGGAAAGAATGTGTTTATATTACCTGGGTCTAGAACTTCACACGTAAAGCATTTTTTGCATGATTTTTTCAAATTGCTGAATTTATCTATTTTCATGTTATTGGGTCATTTTACTATTATTATAGGTGCATCTTCTAGGAATGCAACTGTGGCTTGATTGAGAAAAGATTATACTTTGTTTAAGAAATTTACTGAAGTATTTTTAACCATTTCAAAAAGTCACAGTACTGATAGCAGTACTAATTGCAATATTTGACTTGCCAATAGTAAATACTTACAGAAACCTTCACTTGTAGATAATGAATTTCTGTTTATTCTATACATACACATGAACAGAAACACACAAATATGTGTAGCCTTTACTTCAAAATGGCAAATATAAATAAAAGGTGTCAACAATATTTAGTTGAATATGGCCATTTTATAAGTCTCAATTTGTTCATTATAAATAGTAAGCATAAGCATTTAATTATTTGTGCCTTCTAATGTAGTTGTGTATGATCATTAATATATTGAAATATTAAGTTGTTCACTGGTTCCCTTTTTGACATACCGTATATATAGATGTATCATACTATCTATGAGTTTCATTTCTTTTTGTATATAGAGAGCATTGAGTTTGGGATAAGAACCACCACCTCTATTCTATACCCCTTAGTATGTGTTTTGGGTTGGGAGCAAGAGAAAGGAGGAAGAATGCAATAAAGATAATTCTAACTCAGTCATTTGTTGCTGTGCAAAAAGCCTGGTCTCATGGTTCTGTTTTCTCCTCCCCATCTCTCCCTTCTCCATACTTTGCTTCTCTAAGATAGGAACCCAGAAGAGGACTGATCATTTCTTACAGCTCTAAAAATCATGGCTCAGGTGAATTGATGTTTCTTTGTGCCCCCTTCAGTTACTTTTTTATAGGGTATGTGTGTGTTTGTATTCCCTATTCCTGAAGCTTCCTTCCTAACTGACTACACTCAGGAATGTGCTCCCCAGTTTATCCTATTCTTATAAGTGATAGTGTCTTTCTCTAGTGTGTCCTTCTAATCTAACCTATATTCACATACTTATTTAACAATCTGTTCAGCATCTATGGCTGGGAGCACTGATGTACCAAAAGCAGATTTCCCTGATGTTGTAAGATAGAGAAGGATGGCACCACACATAAAAAAATTTTTAACTTCTCTTAGACCTAAGTTTTCCAGTTAGACAAGATAGGAGTTGGTCTTGACTACGCTCAGTCTCAATATGTGGCAAGAGCTTTATGAGCTTTTAAGATTAGGAACATGATTAGCAACGGAATGGAGAGAGATCAGAGATCTTTCCCAGGAATGTGTGGTGGATGAATACCAATAGTATGGATCATTTTGAGATTCAACATTTTGTGCTGATCTTGAATGTGTAAGTTTAGATTATCTTTTCCACCTTTCTATTGCTTAGAGCAAGGAAAAGTTATATTTACAAGCGATGAATAGTAACAAGAAAGATCATCATTCACCTGCCCGGGTTGTTGGGACTTACAAACTCTGAGAACTAAGAAATACCTGTGAGATTTTTAAATAACTTAAAATAGCTAAATACGAGCACTTATGAAGTCAGGTATGTTCATTATAAGGAGCTATTCTGTAGCCAGTAAAAATATTTACTAAATTATTAGTGACAAGGAAAATGCTTATGATGTAATACAGTACTCTGATATAATGCTGAATCTAAGCCTTCAATAAATGCTTTAATTTTATACAAGTATTGTTTTATAAGATTTTATAGAAAAATTTTCCCAATTATTTTTCTTACTCCTTACATAGAGAAGAAAGAGAAACTTACATTTATTGAGAATGTGTGATATACAACGTATATATTGTACAGGATGCTTGTGTATGCTATTTCTTTTAACTGGGGCATTGCATTTACTTTTATTATTCCAGACTTAGCTATATAATGGGATGTTCTATATGCAGAAAATATCTACAGCAATGGAATAATCAGGAACATGTTCGTACTTCCCAGATTGTTTGCTCTGTTCCTTCCTTTGTGGGCTATTCCCCATCAGCTCCCCCTCCATTGAAAAAATATTTCCACAACTAATACTTTGCTTGTTATTTCAGAGATCAGTGATGTTCAGGGATGTTGCTATTGACTTCTCTCAGGAAGAGTGGGAGTGCCTGGACTCTGTTCAAAGGGATTTATATAGAGATGTGATGTTGGAGAACTACAGCAACTTGGTGTCACTAGGTAAGGATATCTGCCCTTCACATTTTGGGGCCTACCTTTGGAATGACTGGTTTCTCTGCTATTATTGCAAAGATGCTTTTTAAGTAATTAACTGAATTTCTTATTCTTAAAGGAATGGTTTGAAATTACTGGAAGTAGACATAGTCTCATAGGGAACCTTTATCTTCTCCATCCTTCAAAAAGCCTTAACATTTTTTTATAATACCTGTCTTCCTACCATCTTCCTGATGATCAAGGGACTAGATTTGAATTCTGGGACACTTGGAATATTGTCAGAAAAAACAGGCTATACATTGCTACACTTTAGATCTGCTGAAGGAACTCTAAAAATTTACAGGCCCAGTCATAAATTTTAAAAATAGATGCAGAAATGTATGGTTTTTCTGATCAGAAGAGCTTATATCATTTGTAGAGTGAATAGGAGTGGATCAGTGCATTTCACTAATAACTCAAATCCATAAACACAATCCATTACTTACAACAAATACATTTGCTTATATATACTTGGTAGTTGAACATTACATATTAAGAATTTTACATTGAATGAATATGCTAGAATCATCTTTTATTGGGAAATAGCAGAGGATGATTCTGTGATTGTCTAAGAAATTATTGGGTTTTTTCCCATGTAGTATTTTAACAAGGGACAGAACCTGTATGAGTTAAAACTTTAATGAGTGATTTTCCACTTAGATGATCACTTTATTCCTTGTACGTCTCCTATCACTGGAATATAACTGTTTCTTGATACTTCATTCCTTTTTTCTTCTGAAAGCTTTAGGAAGTTATTGATTGGTATACTCCCCTGCGGGATGCAAGTTGTGTGGGAAGAAAGACCTATGACTGGAGAAGAAAAGCAAGGGCTTTTCAGCATGATCTCCCTAAGGAATCAATCCCTACTTCTTCCTTTCCCTGTTGGTCTTTTATTATAATTCTTCCCACTTTCAAAGGAGAAACGTCTTCTTCACTCACAGAGAATGACCTGTCTCTCCCTCTAAGACATGCTTTTGCTTTGCATTAAATATTGTGTGTGAGATTAAAAAAAAAAGAACAAAGGAGGAATGGCTTTTCCTTTTCCCCAGTGACAGTGCTTTTACGTAAACTTGGGAGTCAATTCCTTTGCAGACTGTTTTGCTTTTATAAATTTAGCCTTATATCATTGCCTCCATTCTTTAAAATATGTTAATTTATTCAAAATATATTTATTGAGGGTCTGTTCTGTGCCAAGGACTATAGTAAACATTGGAGAAATAATGATCTCTTAGATAATGTTCCTAATGTTCTGAAACTTATATTCTTATAAGAGAAATACAAAATAAGGAAACAAAAATATATGTATATGTATGTGCATGTATATAAATATAACAGGTAGTGATAAGCAGTATGAATAAAGGTAAAGAAGAGTAGGCAAAGAATAATGGGGAGTGGGAGTCGCCTGTTTTATATACGTAGATTTGAGAAAAGCCTCTCTAAAAAAGTAATGTTTGAACAAAAATTTGACTAAAGTAAGGGAATGTAGGCCAATATCTGGGGAACCAGTATTCTAGGCAGTTGGAGTAGTACATGTAAAGGCCTTAGGGTGGGCATTAACTTTGTAGGAGAAATAGAAAAACATTAGAGACAAGTGAATAATAGAATAATAAGAAATAAGGAGAGAATTAAAAAAAAAAGACTTGAAATTTTATTCTCTAAGGTGGTGCCCTCTGACTCCTGTCTGAAGCAGATGCAGATTTTCTCCAGAGGAAAGTAGGAGGCCTTTAGAATTCTCACAAATTAAGAGCAACAAAAGGTGAGCTCACAAAGATCATCAAACCCACAGGAAAACAGGTCACAGACGAGTGATAGATAATCTGAAGCAGCAACATATTACATGGCAAAAATCTGTATTATTGGAATTATTAGATGTAGATATAAACTACTGGTGAAATTTTTGAAGAATAAAGAAATTAAATCACAAAAATGACAATAGATTTTCATAAAGGAACAGATTTGAAAGGGAACAAAATAGATTTTTTCTAAAGGTTCTATTCTTTTTTAAACATAATCATTAAAAGATTGACAAATGTGGCTGTATGAAAATTATTCTGTTTATCAAAAGACATCATAAAGACTGTAAAAGAGGCCGGGCGCGGTGGCTCACGCCTGTAATCCTAGCACTCTGGGAGGCCGAGGTGGGCGGATCGTTCTGAGCTCAGGAGTTCGAGACCAGCCTGAGCAAGAGTGAGACCCCATCTCTACCAAAAATAGAAAGAAATTAA
>CAUYSK010070735.1:0-28923 GCA_963575035.1 Avahi laniger
TTGAGACAGAGTCTCACTTTGTTGCCCAGGCTAGAGTGAGTGCCATGGTGTCAGCCTAGCTCACTGCAACCTCACACTCCTGGGCTCAAGCAATCCTACTGCCTCAGCCTCCCGAGTAGCTGGGACTACAGGCATGCACCACCATGCCTGGCTAGTTTTTTCTATATATTTTTAGCTGTCCAATTAATTTCTTTCTATTTTTGGTAGAGACGGCGTCTCGCTCTTGCTCAGGCTGGTAGAAGTTAATTTTTGAAAGATTTTGTAACCATTTGTTCACATAGATAGAATTAGTTAAAGGATTTGTAGGAGCCTTTTGAAAGTCTGTTAACCTGAGAGGAACTATCTGTTGTTATGTAAATCTGTTACCCCTGGCAATTAATCACCATTCCCTATAGTTACCATGTAAGACCTCATTCGGGGCTTTTTGAGACCCATGGAGAAGGTCTAGGCCCCCTGAGATCCCGTTTTGCCTATAATCTTCATAAACTTATAAAACTGTATCTTTTTCCCTGTGTATTCTTTTATTTCTTTTATTTTCCATTTTTCTCTATTATTTTCTTATCCCTTGCATCTCTACCAAAGGGACCCGGTTTTTTGCGGGGAACGTTGGCCACGTTCCCAGCACCCTATCTCATACCATATACAAAAATTAATTTAAAATGGATCATAGGCCTGAAGGTAGGAGCTAAAATTATAAAGTTCTCAGAAGAAAACATAGGAGCAAATCTTTATGACCTTAGATTAGGCAATAATTTTTTAGACATAATACCAAAAGAATATGACAAAATAAGAAAATAAATTGGGCTTCACCAAAATCAGAAACTTTGCCACTTCAAAGGATATCATCAAGAAGTGAAAAGAACCCACAGAAGGGGAGAAAATATTTGTAAATTATATATTTGATAAGAAATTAGTATTCAAAATATATAAAGCACTCTTACAACTCAATAATGAAATGATAAATAACCCATTTTTTAATGGTAAAGGATATGACTAGACATTTCTCCAAAGAAGATGTATTATACAAATCACAAATAAGCACATGAAAAGACATACAATATCAGTAGCCATCAGGGAGATGCAAATCAAAACCATGAAAGCCACTCACACTTACTAGGATGGCTAAAATAAAAAAGACATGATAATGAGCACTGGCAAGGGTGTTCAGAAATCAGTACCCTCATGCATTGCTGTTGGGAATATAAATTTGCACATCCACTTTGGAACAGTCTGGCAGTTCTTTAAAAGGTAAAAAATAGTTGCACTGCTAGGGATATACCCAAGACATAAATGTTCACAGCAGCAGTGTTCATCATAGCCAAAAAGTGGAATCAACTCAAATCCATAAATTGACGAATGTGTAAATAAAATGTGTTATATCCATACAATAGAATAAACTATATTATTCGGCAATAAAAAGGAATGAAGTGCTGATACATGCTACAACACGGGTGACCCTTGAAAACATTATCCTGAGGGAAAGAAGCCAGTTACAAAAGACCATATATTGTATGATTCCATTTATATGAAAGTCCAAAATAGGCAAATCTATACGGTCAGAAACTTGGTGAAGGGAATGAGAGTGACTACAAATGGGTACAGAGGAGTTTCTTTTTAGGGTAATAAAAATGTTCTAAAATTACACAGTGGTGATGATTGCACAACTGTGAATATACTAAAACAATTGAATTGTACACTTCAAATGGGTGATATGGCATGTGGATTGTATTTCACAAAGATATTTTAAAAATTGTTTTAAAGTATAGTTTTTTGGCCTATAAGAATAATACATATTCATCATAGAATGTTGCATAAAACCCAAGTACAAAAAAGAAAATAAAAATTGCCTATAACCCCATTATGCAAAGGTAACCAGTAATTATTGTTAATAATAATAATACTATGTTTAATTCTATGTGTAATTCTATGTTTTTAATCTGCATGAAGTTAAACAACTTGGGCTCATGCTACACATACATGCTAATATCTTGTTTTTTAAAATTTTCATGTGATAGTGTAAGCCTTTTCCCATGTCATTAAGCATATAAATGAGTACTTTTAACAGTTGTATAATATTCACACTTGGTTATTAGGAGATCCAGGATTGCAATAGTGTCGTGAATGTTTTGATTAATTGCCAGGCTCACATAGATTAGATTTGAAAGGTGACCGACTAGCCTTTGCATGAAATCAGACTACCTGGACAACAATCTCACCTCTCTAGACTTCTGTCTCCTCATCCCTACATGCTGTCGTTGGTGGAAGATGATGGCTAAAGTCACTCACTGTCAGATCCAACCTTACAAAGAGGTCTTAGTAAGGATCTCTACATCAGGGACACAGGAAAGTAGAAGGAATTAGCTTATACTACAAGTTTACTCATCACTATTACTTCCTCTTTGATGGAGAGATGGATGGGGTCTCACGTGGCAGCATATGACCTCTGTCTGAGACCATAGATGCTATAACACAAGGAACTTAAAGCTCCTGAGTCAACCATGGTATGGTGGAAAGTACCCAGGCCTTTGTTAATAGTTCCTCCTGGGTTCTAACACTATCAGTTGGGTAGCCTGTGGTAAATAATTTACCTTCACACAGCCTTAGTTTCCTCCCCTGCTAAATGAGGGTAATATTAATATCTAACTCAGAGGTTACTGTGGGGTTAAATGTGGTATGCAAAAGTACCTGGGTCCACCCTAGCATATAGTATGTGTTCAATAAACACCTGGTCTTTTTCTTACACGCTTTTTCAAATCTTTGATTTGAGGACTGTTTAGAAGTAATAGAAGAGCTACACAAAAAATTATCCATCAAATTATCTCTCAAGGACTGTGTCAAAGAACTGCAGGGTTCCACAGAATGTAGTTTGACAGACTTTGATTTGCCAATATTGAGACTGTCCAGGATTCATGAGTAGGAGCAGTGACTTCATTACTTGTCTCTACTTTTCACACAGGGGGTCCCCTTCTCCACACTTACCTGACTTTGATCTACTCATGCCGGTTATAATCTCAGATCTGTAAGTGAAGTGTGGTATAAGAAAAATAAAGTGCATGAACTTTGGATTCAGAAAGAATGGGTTTGAATCCTGATTCTTGTGCTTATTACCTTTGTCTTTAGCCAAATTGTTTAACTTCTTGGTTTCCTCATATAGAAGGGGACAGTAATAACAATTACCTTGCAGGGTGGAGGTAAAGAGTTAAAATGACATATGGAAAGTATCAGGAACATGGTCAGAGGCTGGTAAATGGCTGCTGTGACTACTCAGCCTGTCACGTCAATAGCTGATGTTCTCTGCAGAGGCACAGAAGCCTCATCAATAGTAACAGTCCCATCTATCAGGGTGACAGCTGTCTGTTCCTGACGCATGGCCTTTTTTTAAACCCAGAGAGACTCCACCACACCACGTCCTCTTGCCCCAGACTACAACCTTATGTTCCTGATGCTTCTTGAAATCCCCAAAGTGCCCAGGAGTGCCCGATACACTTGGCACTCAGAGGTATTAGTTAAAGATGCCTTCTTTGTGGCGAAATACATCCTGCTTTCACTGTTCCTTTTGGACTTGCACTTACTTGGGTACTTGTGGATGATTCTGAAGGGCTGGTTGTTCACATCTGTCTCTGTTATGTGGCAGACATATTTCTCATGTAACTTGACAGGGTACTTCAGGATGGACAACACCCTGTAGAAGCCATTCATCTGTTCCTCCAGGACCTCCACAGTGCTGTGGTTGCTCAGGTCCCTCTCTGCCCGGTCTAGCCAGGTCACATTGGGTGAGAGGTACCAGCCTTTGGAGATGCACGTGGCCACATCCTCATCACCAATCTTGTCAAACTGCACCTGGGGCATTTCAGAGTCTGATAGGAAGGAAATAACAAAACAATTAGCTCCTTTTTTACTTTAGCCCCAAGAGGCTTGGGCTAGCAGAAATCTTGCCCTTGGCTTTTATTAATACATTAACCTCGTTGGTAGGTAACACATTTTGAGGTTCACTATAGCTAAAATATTTTCTTATTTTAAAATATTAAGGGGGTACAAATGTTTTTGTTACATGCATAGCTTTTATAATGCTTAAGGTGGGGCTATTAGTGTGGCCATCACCCAAATAGTATTCATTGTACCTGTTAGGTAGGTTTTTACCCCTCCCCTTCTCCCACCACCACTTCTTGACTTCCAATGACTTTTACTTCTCTCTGTGCCCATCAATTAGTTTCAGATTATTAGAGAGTACATGTGGTGTTCATTTTTCCATTCCTGAGATATTTCACTTAGGATAATGGTCTTCAGTTCCATCCAAATTGCTGCAAAAGACATTAATTCATTTCTTTTTATGGCTGAGTAGTACTCCATGGTATATATATACCACATTTTGTTAATCCACTCATGAATTGATGGGCATTTAGGCTGACTGCATGTCTTTGCGATTGTGAATTGTGCTGCAATAAACATTCGAGCGCAGGTGTCTTTTTGATAAAATAACTTCTTTTCCCTTGGGTAGATACCCAGTAGTGGGGTTATTGGGTTGAATAGTAAGTCTATATTATTTCTTTGAGGAATCTCCATACTGTTTTCCATAGAGGTTGTACTAATTTGCAGTCCTATCAACAGTGTATAAAGTGTTTCTTTCTCTCTGTATACACACCAGCATCTATTGTTTTTTGATAATTCTGTGCTTTGTTTGGAATCAAGAAAGAGCCCAAATAGCCAAAGCAATTTTAAGCAAAAAGAACAAATCTGGAGGTATCACATTACCAGACTTCAAACTCTACTACAAGGCTATAGTAACCAAAACAGCATGGTACTGGCACAAAAATAGAGACATAGACCAATGGAACAGAACAGAGAACCCAGATACAAAATCATCTACCTACAACCAACTGATTTTTGACAAAGCAGACAACAACATATATTGAATAGAGCCCTATTAAATAAATGGTGCTAGGAAAATTGGATAGCCACATGCAGAAGAATGAAGCAGGATCCCTATCTCTGAACATTTTAAAAAATTAACTTAAGATGGATAAAAGATTTAAATGTAAGGTGTGCAACCATAAAAATTCTATAGGAAAATGTAGGAAAAACTCTTCTAGACATCAGCCTAGGCACAGAATTTATGACTAAGACTCCAAAGGCAATTACAACAACAACAAAAATAAATAAATGGGACTTTATTAAATTAAAAAGCTTTTGTACAGCAAAGGAAATAATCAATAGAGCAAATAGACAACCTACAGAATGGGAGAAAATATTCACAAACCATATATCGATAAAGGCCTAGTATCCAGAATGTACAAAGAACTCAAACAAATCATCAAAAATAGAACAAACAACCTCATTAAAAAGTGAGCAAAATTCTGGGTGTGGTGGCTTATGCCTGTAATTCTAGCACTCTGGGAGGCCAAGGCAGGATGATTGCTTGAGCGCAGGAGTTCAAGACCAGCCTGAGCAAGAGCGAGATCCTGTCTCTACTAAAAATAGAAAAATTAGCCAGGCATGGTAGTGCATACCTGTAGTCCCAGCCACTCAGGAGGCTGAGGCAAGAGGATCACTTGAGCTCAGGAGTTTGAGGTTGCAGCAAGCTATGATGATGCCACAGAGCCCTACCTGGGGCAACAGAGCAAGACTTTGTCTCAAAAAAAAAAAAAAAAAGTGGGCAAAATACAAAAACAGAAGTTTTTCAAAAGAAGGTAGACAAATGGCCAAAAAACATGAAAAAATACTCGAGATTACTAATCACCAGGGATATGCAAACTGAAACCATAATGAGATATCACCTTATCAGAATGGCTATTATTAAATAGTTAAAATTTTGATCCAAGCATGGTGAGAGAAGAACAGGATACATGTACACTTCTGCCTTCCAGGTCTCATCTATCATTGCTGTCTTTATTTTTGGAATCTTCCCTTCTTTGGGTGGGTTCATGCTAAATTCTCCACTGACTTCAGATACTCTGCTGAGAATCACAGAAGATAACAAACGATTCTCACCACCACCACCTTCCTATGTCTTTCAGGTCTTATCCTGGAGGAATTCCACCATGCCTCCCAGAGTCCCCATGAGGTCTCTGGTGAGAAAGAGCTCTCCCTGCAATCCAGTGAAGGGTAAGTATCCCTGGGCACTACAGGGATTCACTGATCCAATCCAACATAAATTTTAAATGTGAGAAAAGTGAAGTCTAGAAAAGCTAAAAATGTTGTCCAATGTCATCCAAAATTAGAACTGGGCCTCCTGACTCCCAATGCAGGGCTCTTCTCACTAAACGCCATGTCATATTTCAAAGTTTTCATATGGACCATTCTGTTATATGACATAATATATTTCAATATTATAATTTGTTTGGAGAGTTTGGGATATGACCAGTGGGGTTTTTTTTTTTGTCTTTTTTTTTTAATGTTTTGTTTGTTTGTAGGAATGAATGATGCACACAGGTATAGGTACAGCACCTTTTGTTCAGAGCAATATTTTTAGATGAATTGCAATTCCAAACACCTGACCCTCATCATAGGAATAAGAAGAACCTATACCAATTCAAGTAGAAGAGAAAAAGTGAGAACACCAGAAAAGAAAACTTACAATTTATCTTTATGAAAAGATACAGAGCTTGAAACCAAGTTCATCCAATAAATTCCCTTACCTTCTATTATTAGCTTAACTGTCTTTTCACCTCTTCCATCTGGTGTGATAGCTGAGCACTTGTAGATAGCTTCATCCATGAAATTCACATTTCTCAGTAAAAGTGATAGAGTCCCCTCAGAAATTTCATCCCGGTCCACAGAGACTCTTCCCTCATACAAAGAGTTTTGATCTTCTAGTTGCTCTGTATTATTGTGAAACTGGTAAACCAACTTTGAGAAAACTTCAAAAAAATCATAGTACCTGAAAAAGCGGTAAAATTCTTTATCATTCTCTACCTCATATTCCTCTCTGATGTCTTCTCTTTCCCAAGAAAACTCAAGATTTTCTGTGCCCTTCACAAAGGAGAAGTGGCAGGAGAGGATAACATCAGTGAATGGATGGGCCCAGAGCTGTTCTGTGGACACTAAGAATGTCAAAGAAGAAATGAATTTAGTCAAGACCAACAAATACTGCATCAGGTAGGGTTTAATATCAGATAAAGAAATCACTCTAGCTATTTTAAGCAGAAAAGGATTTAGTACAAGGAACTATACATTCACAATATCATTGGAAGGCTGGAGAAAGGAGCCCAAAGAAGGGCACGGAAGGTGAGATTTGCAATGTGTGTGTTTGTCCTGTCCCACATTATGCTAGGATCAGAACACTGCAGAGTAGGTCTGCCAGAGAGCTGCTGCCTCTGCCTTATCAAGAAGCTGTTGATGCAGGAAGTCATCACTGCGGGAAGTCATCACTGCATTCGCACTGGCCAAAGAAAGGATGCTTCATGCACTATCAACTTTCTCCCCACTTCAATCAGTTGCCAGCTGAATCCTTGAGCAAATGTAACTGATGGGCAGAGGCTAAGTCACTCTCAGAGCCCTAACTGCAAAGGAATCTTGGAAATGTTGTTTTTTACTTTCCAGCTTCAGCAATCCAGGAAAGCACATCAGAAAGGCAGAAACAGATGTTCAGTAAGTAAATCTATTCTACCTTCCACAAATACCTACCAGTCTGGGCAGAGTTCTCAACAGTGGGAGCTGAGGGCTGCGGGGAATATAGCTATGTCCTATGTACTATTCATAGAATCATGACATAGAATAGAATCCTGGTATGTTACAGCTGGAACAATTATTAGATTAGAGATCATCTGATTCAATGTTTTTGAACTATTTCCCCCAGAGCTTACCCCAGAGGTTGCCACTGACGACCAGGTGAAGACTAAATCGCTGGGATCTCCACTCCTTTGTTCAATCAGAACAATCTCTCTCTAATAACTTATAACTCTTTATACCTTAGGCTTCCAAATCAGAATTCTTCTATCAAATGTCTCTGTTACTGAAAGATAAAACTGATTCCCAGGAAGCAAAGTTGCTGAAGATCACAAAGTAAGACACTGGTAGGTTACAGAAAGAAACTAGACCTCTCAGAGTTTCAAAAGGACTTTTAGGGTCACAGCTAGCAAACTTTTAAGCCCAAAAAACTAATTACATTTCCAATTTAAGTAAGAGAGCATAATGACACTTAAGCACTGTAAAGATAGGGACTCCACTGAGACGGCAATTTTATTTTCTCCTAAAGACACTGTGCAGGTAACAAGCAGCAGAAAGGAGGAGCTGGTCTATGTGAGCCTAAATAAGGATACTGTTTGATATAATGAGGTGAGATGAAACAGAAGAAAAAAGAGGTAAAGCACGAAGAGCATATCCAAATGATAAATTAGTAGACAAGGAAGATTTTAAGCCATCAGCCTGGCAAACAACAGCCCAAGATACATCTAGCAGGGGATGTTCCAGCTGGATAATACATATGATCTGCTCACTCTAGCAGTGGCAACCACATGGCTGTTGATGGGTGAGCCTGGATATTTGGTCAAACATTATTCTGAGTGTGTCTGTGAGGGTTTTTTTTTTATTTTAGAGTATTATGGGGGTACAAATACTTTGGTTACACTTTGCACTGCCTGAGTCAGAGCTATAAGCATGTCCATCCCCCAGTCAGCACGTACCGCATCCAATAGGTGTGAATTTACCCATCCCTTCCTCCCCCTCCCACCTGCCCAACCTCTTATGAACGTTACTTCCCATATGTGCACATAAGTGTTGATTGATTAATATCAATTTAATGGTGAGTACATGTGGTGTTTGTTTTTCCATTCTTGCGATACTTCACTTAGGAGAATGGCCTCCGGCTTCATCCAGGATAATATAATAGGTAATTCACCACTTTTTATGGCTGAGTAGTACTCTATGGTATACATATACCACATTTTATTAATCCACTCATGTGTTGACGGACACTTGGGTTGTTTCCATATCTTTGTAATTGTGAATTGTGTGACTATAAACATTCAAATGCTGATGTCTTTTTTATAGAATGTCTTTTTTTTCCTTTGGGTAGATATCCAGCAGTGGGATTGCTGGATTGAATGATAGTTCTACTTTTAGTTTTATGTGAGGGTGTTTTTGGATGAGATCAACATTTGTTTTTTTTGAGACAGAGTCTCACTCTGTTGCCCGGGCTAGAGTGCCATGGCGTCAGCCTCGCTCACAGCAACCTCAAACTCCTGAGCTCAAGTAATCCTTCTGCCTCGGTCTCCCGAGTAGCTGGGATGACAGGCATGTGCCACCATGCCCAGCTAATTTTTTCTATATATTTTTAGTTGTCCAGCTAATTTCTTTCTATTTTTAGTAGAGATGGGGTCTCGCTCTTGCTCAAGCTGGTCTTGAACTCCTGACCTCAAGCGATCATCCCGCCTCCCCAGAGTGCTAGGATTACAGGCATGAGCCACCACAAACGGCCAAGATTGACATTTGAATGGATAGACTGAATAAAGCAGATCTCCCTCCCTAACGTAGGTGGCCCTCATCCAATCAGTTGAAGTCCTGAGTAGAACGGAAAAACTGACCCTCCTACAAGAGGGAACTCCTCTTGCCTGATTGTCTTTGGGTTCGAACTGAAACATGGCCTCTTCTTGCGTCTCAACCCTTTGGACTCAGACTCTTGTATGCCTCCAGCTTGCTGACTGCAGATTTTGGGACTTCTCAACCTCCATAATTGCATGGGCCAATTCCTTATAATGTCTCTCTCTCTTTCTTTCCCTCTCTCTCTTTCTCTCTCTCCAGTTTGTTCTATTTCTCTGAAGAACCCTGACTATATTGGGTAATATTTATCAACCATTTACAATGTGTTAAACACATTCTAAGAAGTTTTCTGGCACTAATTCATTTAATCTGCATGCTAACCCTACAGCAGGTACTATTATTATCTCTGATTTACTACTGAGAAATTCAAGTCACAGTGAGATGAAGTAAGTTGCTCAAGGATATGCAGCTAGTGAGTAGCAGAACTGTGATTCAAACCCAGGCAGTTTGGCTCCAAAGCCTTCCATCTGAAGTGTGTTCTTTCATCTTTTAATAGGAGGCACTCATTCTAAGTTTGAATCAATGACTAATTAAATAAATGAATGAATATAAAGGAGGTAGGATGGAAGGAGGAGGCAGGAAGAAACAATTTGCATAAACTTTAGAAGGACGGATTTGCAAATAAAAAACCTAAGTGCTTTCTTGTTCAAATTGTTATTATTTTTCTAATGTGGTTATAATTGATAAACAATGTTTTATAATTTAAAAAAAATCCTAGTCTGAAAAATTTTAAATCCAAGTTCTAGTTCTAAGTACCCCCTTACTAGTCATTTGGCATCAAGAAGGTCATGAGCTCTCCAAGTTACCGTTTCTTCATGTATAATTAGGAAAATAACACCTGCCCCAGGGTTGTTATGAAATACCTTGGGATCTTTGGGACTGTTTTTATATGACATGGCTCAGTCATTTTTCAGAGGGACAGAGGAAGTAGAGCAGATGGGTGGATACTTTAGTCTCTCCCTCCCCAATTTCTCTCACAAGAATATGTAGCTTATTCACAAGGGGCCCTTGATTCTAGTTTCTTGAGTTATACCCAGGAGGTCTTGCTACAGCTGTACCCTTTCTGGCCCTATGGGAAAGAGTCTCAGATTCAGGAACCTAAAGGCCCTAGCTAATGGATTATGAAACACAATCCACTGCCAATGGAACTGGTAATATAAAAGCCAGCTTCTGACCGATATGTCTGCAGATGGTCGTACTTGAATCTGAAAAATTCCTTTGTCTATTTTAATTTGTGTTATTTCTAGACCATCGTGGCTTTAGCTTCCCAAGCCCTAAGAAGCTGGGGCAAATGCTCTGCAAAAATCTAATAAACTGTAGAAAGATACTATGTCTAAAGCACCTGCTATCATACCTAGCACATAGTATTCAGTAGTTAATATTGCTATAAAATGTAAGATATGATTACATCTAAGAGACAGACCTTTCTCCTTCTATCCCACATACACTTCCATTCATTTAATTTATTTGGTTGGGTTTTTCCTATGAGTGTATCACCGCCTCACTTTGCCTTACTGCTTCCCTCTAGACACACGCACACACACACATACACACACAGAGTAACCAGCATCAAGAGAAAAGAGCCAGTAAATGTAACCTGGGTTGGCTAGCCTTCGTAGTAACTCCTGAGTTGACCTCTGGAGCCTGAGAATGGCTGCAAGCTCCTGCCACCTCTAAGAAACTGGCGGAACTGCTCTAGGTCCCTGTGAGATGGCATATGCTTGAAGATTGTAAATATGATAAATCATTTTGTGGAGCAGATATATGGCAGGTTTGGATATATAGTATTTTTTTTTTTTTTTAGAAACTTTGGCTTATACACTTTTGGTTAGCTGAATTACATTAACATTTCTAATATCTATATATTGTTCCATTGTTCATCACCAATATTTTTAAAAAATTGAGTACAAAGAGTTACACAAACCCTGTGTTCACTGCCCATTCAGAATTTTCAGGACAGACCTGATTTTAATATTCTGGATACTGTACTATAAATGGGTACTTATCAGAGTCACCTGAAGGTGGGAGTCTAGTTTTTTTTGTTGCAGGGGAGGTTCACACTATACATGTGAATTCAGATGTGGCCTCAAATGGACAAACCAAATTGGTTGGTAGTTGGGGTGGGGTGGAGGATTTTCTCATTTAAAAAAAAGAAAGCAAAATAAACAATAATGATTTATAATATGTGTCTTTTATATTCTTTCATCTGCTCTTCACCATTTCCTGTAAAGCAAATATTGCAGGCATTTGTTATTATCCCCAAAGGTAGTGCAGAAATACCCACGAAGTTTTTTGAAAAGTGACTCACCTGCATCATGAAGAAGAAGTACGTTAACAGTCAGCAAAAAGAAAGACATTCTGTAAGGAACAAAAAGAAAGGCATTCTATAAGGAACAAAAAGAAAGGCAGAAAATTTGCTTCAGCCAAGAAAGAGTGTGGACCAGCATAATGGGAGTCGCCCGGTGCTGGGACGGAGGGTGGCCCTCACGGATACCCCCTCGGGACTGCATGCCCACCGGACGCACGCTTAGCAGACAGAGGCTTCCAGCACCTCGGTCCTCCATGTGAGACTGTCTACTGAGTCAAGTTCATTCAGGCTGACCCTGTGCCTGTTTGTTCATTTTGCTATATGAACCTGGGACTCTATTTCTATAATATGCAAATCTATTTCTCTAGATGAGTCACAGTTGGACTCATTTGGATCTGGAGTCAGCCTTGAAGACGATATTTGAGGGACCAGTGGCAGCTTCCCAAGCAATGCTCTCTGGCTTCTAGGGATGTTGCTGGGACAGGTCTGAAGTAGAAACGATATAATTAGTAGATACACAAGTATATCTGGGAAGAAAAATAACCAAGAGGCAGTGCTGAATGAGTCTAGCCAGGGCTGCACTTTAATGGGAACAGTATTAATGAGCCCAGTCTAGCTCTGGAAGGGGTGGGAGAAAGGGCTTTCGAGAAGCCCTTTCAAGAACCTCTGACACAAATCCACATCTACATACAGGTGAGGCCACTGATAATCACTAGCAGGATCCAGCCTCTCTCACTTGGCCTCATCTCTCACTACTCCCCCACACTTTGAGTTCCACCGGTACCATCCCAAAGTCCTGGTGCTGTCCAAATCCTCCGTGCCTGGCACGTCCCCCATCACCACGCCCTCATCCACCCGCTACTACTCACTCCTTCAGAACTCTGCCCAAGTAGCGCTTCTCAAAGCCCTCCCTGGTCCCTTACCCAGCTAATCGTTCTTTCTTTATCTTGAACATACTTTTATGATTGCATTAATCACACCATATAGCAATTATTTCTTTACATGTTCTTTTGTCCCTCACTATTTCGAAGAAAGATAAGATAATCATACCCTCTCAGCACACTATCTTGCTTCCTCTTCTTCCTGTTATCTATTAAGGACAAAAACAAAACCCGCCACAATCTTCCAGGTCTATGATACATCATAATAATGGCAACTATACATCAAATGCTTACAAATGCCAAATTTAATTTTCAAAATAAACCTATGAAGTAGGTACTATTTTTATCTCTATTTTACAGCTGAGGAAATTAAGGCATAGGGAGCATAAATAATTCATTCAGGATCACACAGAGCCAGGACTCTTACCCTATAGGTTAGCTGAGGCCTGTGCCTTCCACCTAAACTCTGTCCTGACAAACCGCTGCAACCCACACACCATGGGAAGCCACATCGCCCAGGGCATCCACTGAAACAGGAAGCTCATGGGCTGATGAAGCAGATGGCTTGTGGAACATTACAATAAGTCTCTTTCCTAGAGGCCTATTAGACCCTGGAAAATATGTGCTCTGTGGATTGAATATTAACAGACACAGAAATCTTCAGAAAAACAAGATGACAAACGTGAGCAGCCATTGCCAGCCAATGACCAAATAAAGCATTTCTGGGGTCAGTGGGACAAGTGGCAAGATTCTTTGCAAATCCATGTACTCTTAATTATGAATAAGACTAGTGATTGACATCATCTACTGAGCAAGAAAATATCTCTTCATGGTACATGTTGTAAAATATTATAAAGATCTATGTAAAATAATATAAAATTTAAAAGATAATATGGCAGATAGCAGCTACTAGAGTTATAGTTAACACAGAGACTAAAGTGTTGAGGAAAGAAAAATTGTAAAAATATATTATGTCTTTTCAACTCAGTAAAATTTTATTACTATTTCTAAGATGTAAAAGTTTTTCATCATTATGAAAGACATGAATCCTAAAGCCTTCTTGATTCCCCCCACCCCCAATCAGATATAAACTTTGCTCCTTTGCACTTCCACTGCATTTCATACTATTATGTAACATTCTCACTCATTTAATAAAGCTTATTTTTAATGATTCTAATAGTAGCACAGGTTCACTGTAAACATTTTTTTAAAAAATAGAAAATAATAAAGAGGAATATTAAAATCACTTTTAATTCATCACCCAGACAACCACTATTACCATTTTGGAGTATTCCTTTCCATCTTTTACATGTGTAATTTTTAAGAGAACTCAATTTGTATAGTTTAGCATCCAGTTTTATTTTTCTCATGACACTATTTTGTGAGCATTTCTCCATCATTAAATATTCTTATGACTTGGTCTACTTTGTCTCAGAGTTATTGATATGCATATCTCGTCACACCTACTAGACTGTAAGTTCCCCAAGGTCAGGGCTAGGTCCTCCTTGTCTTTCACATATCCATCACGGTGTTCCATATGTCGTAGACACCCAATAAGTGTATTTTTTGTTTGTTTGTTTTGTTTGTTTTTGAGACAGAGTCTCACTCTGTCACCTGGGCTAGAGTGCCATGGTGTCAGCCTAGCTCACAGCAACTTCAAACTCCTGGGCTCAAGCAATCCTTCTGCCTCAGTCTCCCGAGTAGCTGGGACTACAGGCATGTGCCACCATGCCCAGCTAATTTTTTCTATATTTTTTTTAGTTGTCCAGCTAATTTCTTTCTATTTTTAGTAGAGACAGGATCTCGCTCTTGCTCAAGCTGGTTTCGAACTCCTGAGCTCAAAGGATCCACCGGCCTCGGCCGCGCAGAGTGCTAGGACTACAGATGTGAGCCACAGCGCCCAGCCCCCAATAAGTCTTTATTGAATTAACTGAATTAAATTGAATCTGGTATAAGATCCTTAGAAAGTTTCACTATATAACAAGAAAAAGAATAAAGAAAAACAACAAAAACAGAAAAAAGAAATTCATGCATGACTAAAAACAAGTATAAACTATGCCAAAACAGAAAATTCCAGCAGTGCACCCTTGCCTTGTACCCTTTTCACCTCTGATCTGCACAAAAATAACAAGAAGCCTATGAACTAGCTCTGTGTAGCAGCACAAGTGTAAAGGGAACAGACTCAGTTGACACTTGAGTCATATTTGACTCTCAACTTCATAGTCACAGCCAAACAATTTCCCCCAAATAAATAGTCCCCTTATTGAAAGAGCTTACCTGTATTGCAGCTGGTCCCTCTGATCAGTTAAGAGAGAAGCAAGTGAGGTGGAGTCAGCCTGTCTTCCAAGGACAGTTGTGTGGCAGGCAGTCCCCAGGGAGCAGGCTTGGTGATACTGTTTTTACCAAGCTGTTGCTGCAAAAGCTCAGGAAAGAGCTCCATGTGACTTAATATTTCTGTGGCTGTGTTTGTTGGCTAAAAGAAGTGTATACAAGGTATTATGGTGGAAGAAAGGCACTAAAAGAACACCATAATGTCCAATATTGGGGGATAACTCTTCACTCACTTTTTTAAAAATCATGTTTTTGAAGAATAATTAAACAACATGATAATCATGCTCATTATACAATTTTTGGTGAAGAAATCAATATAAAACTTAATATACATATGCACATATGTATGATTTCAACTTTGTGGGAAAAAATATTTGCGTATAGGAAAGGAAGAAAATATACCGAAACATTAACCATGGTTATTTCTGGATGGTGAGATTACATGTGATTTTGGTCATTTTCATTACATATCTCTAAATTGTCTATATAGACCTTTTACATTTACATTACAATAAATAGTTTATAACTGGAAAAATTAAGAAATGGTGAGACTGACCTTATACACATAATGTAGTATGGAGGGTGAGGGTACAGTAAGGAGACAGCAAATGAGATTCTTCATTCCCTTCCTCTTAGGGATAATTTCAGTTTGTATCTCCTGTTTGAAGCCTTTTCCACTAACCTTTGGCTCAAGTTCAGTAGTGGCCAGTTCTTTATTAGAGAACCTTTTCTTCTCCCACCCCACAGCATATGGATTACTGCCTGAGTCTGAACTGGGATGACCTAGTCCTGACATTCAGCGCAGCCCAGGGGCGCTATAGGTGAGGGTTTGAAGAAACACTTCTCTTGATAAATAGACTTATTACAACAGGGCAAATAAGATGAAGACAAGAACAGGATGCCTCCTGCTGGGAACAGATGCCAGACGCAGTTTCTCCCAGGGTTCCTCACCCCACCTGACTGTAAATGAAGCAGTTTAGTTCCTGGCTTTGGGTCTCCAGAACCTTTCAATTTCTCTAATCACTTTTAGTGGCTTAGTGAAGGAAACATCTTGAACTCTCACCTCCACCTCCTAGAGTGCTAGGATTACAGGCGTGAGCCACCGCGCCTGGCAATGAGTAAAGGAAACATCTATGCGCTTTCATCAAAAGCTTAAAGCTACATCCACTCACATGAACTGCTGAGGAATTTTTGTTATTGTTTAGCTCTCACAGCACCTAGCATAGAATTTTTTTTTTACATAGTAGGCGCTCAATAAAGTAACTGGAATATACTAGAATGGATAATTGCGATCAGTTTGTGTCACTTCTCTAATTCATGTTACCGGGCCACGGCTTGACCTACACTTGACTTTCATTCGCCCTGAGGCAGAGGAGGAACATCCTAATGCTACCACAGTATTGAGAAACCATGAAGAATACTTTGTACTCAGATATAAGACGATTTCTACAGGTGCCACATTCCACAGACTCCATCAAGACTTGCCGTGTTTTTATGTGATGTCTACATGAGCTAATAAGGAAATGGGATCTGGAGCTTCAAGAAGGGGAGAAATCAGAGGTGATCACCTCACTTGGTCTTCATACCTCTCCTTCCATGGCCTAGAGGAATCTATCATTTCAAAGTGATATACTCTAAGATATACTATATCATAATAGTATACTTTGGATTTGGGGGGCAAAGTTATAATTTTAAATATTTCCTCCCATTATTCTCCAAAATATGGCAATACCTGGCTATTGTAACCACCAGTACTAAGCATGTCAGCCAAACTAGACCCATCACCATTTTCCAGACACATGCTGTACTTTTCAATACTTTTCTTCTTTCCTTCAATTTTGTATGCCTCGTCCCATCTGTACCAAAATCTGATCATCCCCTGAAGGCTTTTCTAATTGTGGCAGTGTGAGACAGTATTCGCTTATGCCTCTGTATGACAGTTACCAAATGCTACTTTACATTTTAATACGGGTTCATGTGTTTCTCTAAAAATAACAACTTTATTGAGCTATAATTCATATACCATATGATTAACCTAATTAAAGTGTAAAATTAAATGGTTTTTAGTATATTCAGGGTTGAGCAACCATCACCAAAATGAATTTTTTAACAATTTCATCACCCCAAAAAAGAAACTCTGCACACATTAGCATTCACTCCCAACTCCCTTCCCTCCTGCTCTTGGTAACCACTAATCTACTTTTTGTCTCTACAGAGTTGCCTATTCTGGACATTTTATATGAACAAGATCATATGGTATGTATTCTTTTGTGGCTGGTTTCTTTCACTCGTGTGTTAGCATAATGTTTCCAAGATTCATCCACATTGTAACATATATCAGCACTTCATTTCTTTTTGTGCTTAATAATGTTCCATTGTATGGATATACACTTTAACCTTCATCAGTTGAAGGAGACTTGGGTTGATTTCACTTTCTCACTATGATTAAAAATGCTGTCATGAACATTCATGTATAAGTTTTTATAATGACATATATTTTCATTTCCCTTAGATATATACCTAAGAGTGGAATTGCTAGGTCATATGGTAACTCTGGTTTTTTCTAAACTTTTGAAGAATAGCCAGACTGTTTTCCAAAATGACTGTACCACTTTTCATTCCCACTATCAGTGTATGAGGGTTTCAATCTCTCAGCACCTGCACCATCACTTATTATCTATCGTCTTTTTTATTTTAGCTATCTTAGTGGGTATGAGTAGAATCTCATGATTTTTATTTGCATTTCCCCGATGGCTAATGATGTCCATCACCTTTTCATGTGCTTATTAGTGATTTTTACATCTTCTTGGAGGAGTATCTATTCATATCCCTTGCTCTTTTTTAAATTGGATTTTTTACGGGTTCGTGTTTCATCTCTGTTACTATATATCTATATGTAGTTACTATATATCGGTAACTATAAATTTCTTGAAAGCATTTTGTCCACAAAATTGTGAACACTGGAGTTATATTCCACTATGTTGGTATCCAGAATACCATAACTGTGTGACTTGGCAAATTAATTAATTTTCCTACATCTCAGTTTTCTTGTCTATAAAATGTAGAGAATAAGACCTACATTATACAATGGATATGAGGATTAAATGAAATTATTACTAGAAAGCCCCTAGGAGTGTGCCTGTCACTTAGAAAATAACCAATAAGTGTTACATATTATTTTTAATATTTTTTATACTTTCCAATGTGTAGTTTAGTTTCATATATACGATAGGTATTCAATGAGTATTTATAAATGAATAATTTAGGAACAAAAATTATTTTAGCTTGTTTATAGTTGTAGTTATGACTATCTATCCATGAAAAGGTCAAGCAACCCAGTATGGAATAAACATAGGCTGAGCAAGTGGATAAATTAAAAAGATACATAGTCATCCAACTCTCAAAATAATCACCAAGTCTTAGGGAAAAAAATGTAAATTCAATAGGAGTAGTCATGAGATACTTTTACAGCTCTAACAAATGCTTAGCCAAAGACTCACAGATCCAAAAATATGTCATCATTTGAATCTTCAAAATAAACAAATAAAGCCCAAACACTTCAGTAAAGAATCCTAATTTGAGGAAAAATATTCAGGAAGGCATCTCAATCTATCAATTGTATAGTCACAGCAAACTAAGGCAAAGGAAGGAACTACTGAAAACCAAAGAAGCAGACCTTAAGTGATAAAACTGGAAGACTTACTCTCAGCCCTAGTAAATACAGAGGCTGACTCCTCATGATGGACTGAAAGACTTCATCTCTGTCTGCCTTCAATACTGCCTTAAACAGAGAGTAATTGGTTTTTTGGTATTTGGATTACAGTTGGTAGGAAGATGGCAGAACTTTAAACTATCCTAGGCCAATATGGATAAACCAATCTGAGAAGGACTCAGCAGTGGAAATAAATCAAAATCTTGCATGCCAGGCTAAGCATTCGCCTGATAAGCAATGACCAGACATAGGCTCACAGCAGGAGGGAAAAATTAATACGGATTGAAAGAATGAAAGCAGTGCTTTAGAAAGGCTCATCTGAATCAGAGGTGGCTGAAATGGAGTAGGAATCATGTTTAGAAGGCATGAGGTCTTGATATAACTTCGAGACAGATAATGCCATAAGCATAAATCTTGGACAAGGAGAGTTCAGACCAGCCTCTCAAATCTTAAGTCTTAAAACATGAATGGTCCAAAGCAGAGGACCATGGTTTAGTTCATGTCGGAAATTGTGCAATCATGAGTAAACAGTGTTGTCAACTTTGTTTCTCTTTACGCCGATCATGATCTAACAAGTAGCAGAAAATAATAGTTATGCCAATAACGACTATTACTATTACAGCTCATAATAATATTAATAATTGCCAGTACTTATGGAGTATTGATTTTGTGCTAGGTACTAATGTTAAGCACGTTAGCCTTATGTCTTACATGGACCCTATGAAACAGATAATATATTAATACTTCATAACACAGATGATGAAATCAAAGTTTAAAGAGATTAACAAAATCAAGATTAAGTAAGAGAAATCTGATTTCCAAAGATAGGTTTTGAAAACTGTTATCTGATAAAAGCCAAAGCCTACTCTTTCAACCACATCAGTGTAATGCCTCCCAGCTAGCATGGCTTATGAAAGGATTCTCCACTCAGATTATTTCTTAGCTTTTCTGCAGTCAATAGGTCAATAGGGCCCATCGAAGTCAGGTATGCCCAAAACTATTCATGCATTTATTTCATTCATTCAGTATGTACTGAGTGCTTACTATGTCTTAGGGGAATGCCATGGTAAACAGATGCAGTTCCTGCTCCATAACATTCTAGTCAGGAGACTTATACTGAAATGTATTCAGTTTGACTAAGCATAACATAACAGTGAAGTTTTGAAAAGCTGACAAATATGCCATGTACTTTCCCAATTCCCTATAACCCATGTTCTTTTCCCCAGATCATGCATTATGTTGTCCCCACCACCCTCTATGGCATCTCCTTCAGCTAGCCACAGACAGACCCCTTCACTGTGGGGGCCCACAAGCCACTACAGCTCTTTCGCCTCCTAGAGAGTTTTCATCAATCTCCAGGCTGACTAGACGGTTTCAAGGCCCACTGCAGGGTTGAGGGATGTTGCTTAATTTAGACCCATCTAGCTGCTTTGAAAAGAGATGCATCCAAGATAGCTCAGATAGAAAGGGTTTACTCTAATAAGCAATGAAGAGACTTTCACATTAATCCAGCTGTTAACAAAGCTGGCCTCAATGAAGCTGCACCTGGAGTGTCACTCTGGACATAAGGCAGCCCTAGACCTCAGCAGTATTTTATGAATCTTTGCACTTATGTTCCAGAGTTGACAAAAATTAACAGCACTCCACATGTCTGCTTCTTTCTGATCTGCTACCAACTGGAATTTCCCTCTGGGTTACTTGGATTAAACTCTTAAGAGAGAGTGAGAAAAAAACCATCCCCTCTTCTCTCTCTTTGGACAGTGCCACCAGGCACCACCAAGCAGTCTGCTGATGGACTTACCTTGATAAGTAACTTTCTTATGTGTAAGCTTTGTAAAAAAAAAAAAAAAAAAAAAAGCTAAGTACTTTTCTCATTTCTATTCATGACTTTTCAAAATCATAAGAAGTAATTTCAGAAAAGACTAAGTTTGGGACAAGGATGAAAACATGTTAATCAGAATTACTAAATTAGTGCCAGAGTCTGGATTTTCCCAGTTTAATTGTAGTTTTAACCTGCAGTAACATTTCAATGCTTTCTGAGTTCTTAAGCTGACCAATTAACTTGAGCTATCTCACTCAAATCAAGCAACCGCCTGGCTGACTCTCAGATTCATTCCTAGTCACTACAACTTGGACCCAAAACCACAGAAGTGGTTCTATAATTAAAATGGGCAAAACATCCTTACTTGAAATACACTTCTTTTATCATTAAAAAAAAAAAAACCCGTAGGGCAAGTAGGGAAGGTATTATCCATATTTTATGGATATGGCAATTGAAATCAAATCCCTTGTCCAAGGACACAAGACTATTAACAGTGAAACCCAAGTAAGGATCCAGGGGTTCTGATTTCTAGTCCAGCTGCCTTCACACTTCGAAGTCGGCTTTGTTAATCTCCGGACTTTTAAATTCCTGGGGTTTGCGGTCATGGAGCCAAATCATCACTAAATTCCTGGGTTTTTTTTTGAGACAGAGTGTCTCGCTTTGTTGCCCGGGCTAGAGTAAGTGCCTGAGTGCGGTGACGTCAGCCTAACTCGCAGCAACCTGAAATTCCTGGTTTCAAGTGATCCTCCTGCCTCAGCCTCCCCAGTAGCTGAGACTACAGGCGCGAGCCACCAGGCCGGCTAATTTTTTGTTTCTGTTTTTAGTTGACTGGCTAATTTTTTTTCTATTTTTAGTAGAGACGGGGGGGGCGGTGTCTCGCTCTTGCTCAGGCTGGTCTCGAACTCCTGACCTCAGGTAATCCTCCCGCCTCGGGCACCCAGTGTGCTAGGATTACAGGCGTGAGCCACCGCGCCCGACCTAAATTCCTGTTCTCACACAATCCTGCTGACTAGGGGCCCCACTTCCAAAGTGAAAAACAAGTGGGCGGTGTACCGTGACGCGCTAACCCTCAAGGCCAGACAATCAGTCCTTGGGCTGTTTACTCAGGCGGTCTTGGAGCCAAGGGACAGGTCACGTGACTCCAGCAACTACAAAGCGCGGCCGCCAAAACCGCGCCCGGCTCAGAAAACAACTTCGCAGCCTCCAGGTCTCTCCCCAGCTCGGCGCGGCGCGGCCACGCAGCGCGCCACTTGAGGCGGAGCCTCCCTCGCGGCGGCGCGCGCACCCCAGGGCCTTGCGTCGCAGGACTCGGCCCGGGCGCGCTGGGTCAGTGTCCGTGCGCGCCACTTCCGACTCAGGCCTCGGTTCAGGTTCCGGGGCGCCGCGGAGCTCTCGGGCCGTGCACGGCGCGCGGCCCTCTGGGGAATCTGGCGCCACGCGCCGTGCGGCCGCCAGGATGGAGGAGGCCGCGGCGGCGGTGTCCACGGCCGGGGAGGCCGAACTGAACTGGTCCCGCCTCAGCTTGTCCCCCGAGACGCTGGAGTCTGAGCTGGAGGCGCGAGGCGAGGAGCGGCGCGGCTCCCGGGAGGTGCTGCTGCGTTTGCTGCTGCCACACAACCGTCTGGTGTCACTGCCACGGGCGCTGGGCAGTGGCTTCCAGCACCTCCAGGTGCTGGACGTGAGCGGCAACGCGTTGACCACTCTCGGGCCAGAGCTGCTCGCGCTGCACGGCCTGCGCACGCTGCTGGCCAAGAACAACCGGCTCGGCGGGCCCAGCGCGCTGCCCAAGGGCCTGGCCCAGTCGCCGCTCGGCCGCAGCCTCCAGGTGCTCAACCTCAGCGGCAACTGTTTTCAGGAAATGCCCGCCTCGCTGCTGGAGCTGCGCGCCCTGCAGACCCTGAGCATGGGCGGCAACCAGCTGCAGAGCATCCCCGCTGAGATCGAGAACTTGCGGAGGTGAGCGGGTCCCTGCGAAAGGGAGGGTGGGAAGTCCTGTGGCGCCCGGTCTGGCCGCGGTGCATTTGTCACGCAACTGTTTTTTCCAGGCTGTTTCTTTAGCTGTTTGGTAGTGAGTACTGCCCGGCAGCCTCAGCGAGTTGTAGTAAAGATCTAGTGAGATTGCGTAAGTGACAGAGTTTGGTATGTTGTGTTTGGCTTTTGAAGATTTTCGAGCCAATTTTTCTTTCTTTCTTGTATCTGGGGCGTGATTCGAACTGAGTGGGTACTCAAACAGATGTAAACCTGAGGTTCTCACTTTGTTGCTCAGAAGTCTTTGGCATAACATGCAAGGGCCTCTGATCTGACCGTTCCTTTCCACTACATCCCTATCTCCCTTTTCTTTGTAGAAATACCAACAGTACCGTTCGTGGAGTTCAGTGAACCATGCACTTTCCCATGCAGGAAAAGCAGGTTATAGGTGCTGGTACTGGTATGCAGTCACTAAATATGTGTTGAATGGATGCATTGCCTCTGTATGTATGTTGTTCCTTTTGCCTGGAATGTTTTCTTCACCTGGCAAACTCCTATTCATCCTTCAAAACCTATCTCAAGGGTCACCTCTGTAATTCCTTTCTTTACTGCTCCCTGCACAATTAATTATTGTACTGTACTTTGTTGATAACTCATTTATCCTGCCATTGCATTTACCTTATTGAATATAATTCCTTGTTTACAGGAGTTACCTGCCTCACCTACTAGATTATTTAGTAATGTATGTTAAATTAAATGTTACGAAGAAGCAGAGAAAGCAGGATAATAAAATTGCACTATAGGTGCCCTGCAGGAGAGTGGGAAATAGAGCAAGAGCAAGTGTATTGTCCAAAGTGAAAACCCCTGTAAAATATTTTCACATTCTTTATGGTAATTTCAGAGAGAGGAGAATGTTAGAGGTGGAAGGACCGCAGAGTTAAGTGTAGTGAAAATGACATTGACCTGGGAATAAGAACTCTTGGTGTCCAAGTCTTAGGCATGTCACTTAACATATCCTAACCATAGCTTCCTAATCTGCAAAATAAAACAAGACGTCTCTTCATTCACTCCTCAACAGATATTTATTGAGTACCTGCCATGTGTCAGGCACTGTCCTAGGTGGTGGGGATACAATGGTGAACGTGATCCTGTCCTCATGGAGCTGACAGACTAGCAGAGGAGACAGACGTTAAACAACTAACTGTAAACCTCATTATTTAATTACAATGGTTATAAGGTAGCAGAGTCATGCAGCAGAAGCGTGCTGGGCGCATAATTACAATAGATATAAGTTCTGTGAAGATGTGTAGAGTGCTTTGAGACAAAATAACAGAGTGACCTAACTTATTTTGGTCCTTGAGCAAGTAACATTTTAATTGAGCTTTTGGAGGAAGAGTAGAATTAACTAAGTGGTAGAGGCAGTGGGATCAGTCTAGGTACAGGGAACAGTACTTGTGAAAGCCCAGACATAAGAAGGAAAGTACTTAAATTCTGAAAGAAGGACGCTGTTCTATGAATTGAGCAAGAGGGAAAGTGGCAAATGCAAATTTAGGCCAGTCAGGCCATGCTAGGTCTTGAAGGCTGTGGTAAAGTTTGGATTTTATTCTAAGTGCTCATGGGAACGTTTTAAGTGCATGTGTCTTGCTGCTGCTTTGAGGGAATGGAGTTGGGAGAGGGTAGAGAGATGAGAGGAGATTCGAGGGCTGGTTAGAAGGAGGCCATTGTATTAGAATGAGAGATGATGGTAGTTTATGCCAGGGTGATACTAGGAGAGATGATAAAAAATAGAAGGGTTGGAGAGAGATTTAGAGGTAAACTCAACAGGCCTTGGTTCTTTCTAATTTTAATGTTATGTAATTACAACCTTGGAATTTTCTCAGTATACTAAGAGGAACCCAGGGAAAGTATTTCCAACACATGAGGAAAAAGGTAGGCAGAAATCCCATTTACTGAATACTTACAATGTGGTAGGCCCTGTCATAGGTGCTCTAAGTATGCTTTTTAATTCTCACAGTGATTCTATGAGATGATGTACTCCCTTTTTTTCCCCAGAGGAAAATGAGGCTCAGAGAAATTAAGTCACAAGATCATAGAGCCAGTAAGTGGTGGAACTGGATTTGACCTCTACAGTCTTTGACCCCAAACCCATGAGTTTCCATAGTGGCAGATTAGAACTAAAACATGAATCTTTGGACTTTTGTTCTGTTGTATATGTGATCAGGAGGACTTGACTAAGTCATTCTCCTGGTTGACCTGATTTTCTGGACTAACAACTGTGCCATATGTGTTTATTGGTCATTGTGTATTTGACTCCAATAATATCTTTAATGTCAGTATTTTCATTTTTCCGTTATATTCTCTATTTCTCTTTATTGATAAGACTTAGTAAAGGTTTAGGCCATGCTGCAAATATAAATTCTGATTGAATGTAGGCTAAAAGGATTGTATAGAAATATACTTTTAGAGGAAGAAACAGCCTTGGCAATGACCTGATTCACCATCTTCTTTTTTACAGATAAGAAACTGAAATTTATTATCAGTGACTTGCTTGAGGCCAGAGGCAGTGAGAATTATGTGATTTAAACCTCAAAAACTGCTAATTATTTACTACTAATATATTAATACATTGAAGCTTCAAGAATATAGAGGTAGAGGTTCAGTCTCTTAAACCTTAAGGTACCTGTCCACGAACACCATCTTCTCTTAGAATATACATGAATTCTGTAGGCCTCATTGGTAACCCTGATGTATATTGTATACCATGCCATGTTGCCTTTTAAACTAGGTCTAGCATATTGGCACATTAAAAAGATATCTGACCTCTTTAAGAGCAATGTTTTAAAAATGCAGAATATAATCAATTAAAACTTCCCCCTTTCCCCTACCCTTCATTATTCCAGGAAGGAATAGCAAGTAAATGTTCTTGGCTTAATTGGTGTCATTGACATCTCCAGATTTAGCAGGGTGTCTTCAGGTATGTTTTCTGTACCCTATTGATGCTTTCCCTGAGTGGTAAAATCTTTTTTTTTCTTTTTTTTAAAGGGTTTCTGACAGATTACTTTCAAAGTATAACAAATAAGCAGATACTGAAAATCTTACTTATGATTAATTTCATTCCCCTGGAGTAAACTATGAGTGTGAGCCATAAGGTTGTGGATGTAGATTCTTTCCATCAAAATGTGAGGTTATTTTTTTTTAAATAAATATAACTGTTTGGCTATAGTATATCAGCAAACTTGTTCTTGTTTCATAATGCTGAAAAAGTAGCTATGATTCATATTTTGACCTATTTCTTCTTCTGAATCTTACTCTTTATTTCTCTCAATTAGCTTAGACATTAATTGAGGAAGAGCTTAATCATTTATCACCCAGTGGATAATAGACTTTAAGTAAACAAAAGCTTAAGGGTTGTTTCGTGTCCAGGATGTTAGATTTTGGAGAGTAGATTTGGCACAAGTGCATTTCATTGGTACTCTTCCCTACAATCTTTTCTTAAGTAATGTCTTCATTTTTCTGTTCATCACCCCTCTCTCACTCTTTGATGTGGTTTTAGAAGATTAAGATATGAAGATTGTGACAAAAGGTAAAAATTAATGCCCTGGAATGTTTTGAAGCTAGTGTACAACAGGTTTATATCTTAAGAAAGAGGTGATATGATCAGATGGTAAATAGAATGTGGTAAAGTTTAAATAAAACCCCCATTTAGACTTTTCCATATTTAAACTCACGTACTGAGTTTGTCTCTGGCTCTCAACTTCTTTCTTTTATTCCCTAAGTTTGAGGCAAGTATCAAGAGAAGATGCTTCTATTCATGAGTCTACTTTTGAACATATATGTACTTTAAAATCCTATGGTGGGTGATGGCATTTGAAAATGATTTAAGGAGGATGCTACTTCAAGAAAACTACTTTCTATTTTTTCTTTCTTTCTTTTCTTTTCTTTTCTTTCTTTCTTTCTTTCTTTCCTTTTTTTTTTTTTAAACAGTCTTGCTCTGTTCCCTGGGCTAGAGTGCAGTGGCATCTGCCTAGCTCACAGCAACTTCAAACTCCTGGGCTCAAGCTATCCTCCTGCCTCAGCCTCCTGAGTAGCTGGCACTACAGACGTGCATCATGCCTGGCTAATTCTATTTTTTTTGGTAGAGATGGGGTCTCACTCTTGCTCAGGCTGGTCTCGAACTCCTGAGCTCAAGCGATCCTCTCACCTAAGCCTCCCAGAGTACTAAGATTAGAGGTGTGAGCCACCACACCCAACCAGAAAACTACTTTCTTTATCCACAAATGTTCGTTTTTTTCTGCGTTTCTCTTCCTTTCTGTTTTCTCCCTCTTTGTACATCTCTGTCTCACTTTAACACATTGACTGCCACACTAGAAAAAAAAATTTTTCCCCTGGGGCCACAGTGTTTTATTAAAACAAAATGATCCCCTTTAATTTGTTATTCTTTATTGTTTTCTATACATGAGTTATATGCAACACAATCCATGGTTTTATAATTAAGTTGTCAATATTAATTGTAACAATAAGAACATCAACAAGTAAGATTTTCATGAACCAAGTGCAAGGTTTTGCTTCACAAGGCCCCAGGCTCAAAACTAGCATGAGTTAAATACAACTCATATGGCAGTTAATGTGTTAATTTCGTCTCCCTTTAATCAACCATATAAGATAGGACTAATATATATCTTTATTATATTTAATGTCTTTTTACTTGGATGGAGAAGCAAAAAGCATTTTCTACTTATACCTGGGTTAAAGTTGATTGGCAGTAGGGAGCCTAGCATATTTTTTCAGTAGGTCATTGTCCCTCGATAGAAAAAAGGTAGCCACTTCATTATCCCTAAGAATTGGAAAGGTGATACACTTTTCAAGAAACAACTTTTAAGGCTGGTCTGTTAATGCTAAATAGGAAGGAAAGGAAGAATTTGTTCCATAAATTTATTGATGTTTTCCTGTTTTCTGTATTCATCAAGCACTGAAATAATAGAATTGTTCCAACTCTAACAGTGCAATGCTGACAAACACAAGAACTTTACAGTTTTGCTTCAAATTCAACAAGTTTCCGTTCTCCTTAGGGAAAAGCATATTTAGAAACTGTGTGTGTTTTAGAAATTTAATTCCTATAAATCATTGAAAGGTGTCAAGTCCCTAGAACTTTGGAAATTATGAGGTTGAAAGTAAGAAAGAGGCCGGGCACGATGCTCACACCTGTAATCCTAGCACTCTGGGAGGCCAAGGTGGGAGGATGGTTTGAGCTTAGGAGTTCGAGACCAGCCTGACAAGAGCGAGACCCTGTCTCTACTAAAAATAGAAAGAAAATTAGCTGGACAGCTAAAAATATATAGAAAAAAAAAATTAGCCGGGCATCGTGGCGCATGCCTGTAGTCCCAGCTACTCGGGAGGCTGAGGCAGAAGGATTGCTTGAGCCCAAGAGTTTGAGGTTGCTGTGAGCTAGGCTGATGCCATGGCACTCTAGCCTGGGCAACAGAGCAAGATTCTGGCTCAAAACAAAACAAACAAAAAAACAAGAAAGTAAGAAAGACTCCTGAAAGTATAAATTTAATATGATGATTATGTAATCTGATTAGTAATGTTCATCAGTTGCAAAAGAGAATTTACATAATTGCAAAATCATGGCCTTAGTTATATTTTAGAACTTACCAAATCCTTTTCTGCCAAAGTCACAGTAACTACAAATGTTTGACATTCTTTCTGTGTGCCTCCCCTTCCAAAGCATTGAGAGAAGTATTGAGTAGTAACTTATCAGCAGAGACTAGTTTCTCTTGATTCCTGACTATCTAGTAAATTCAGGCTACTATAACAAAATACCATAAACTAGGTGACTTATAAACAATAGAAATTTATTTCTCACAGTTCTGAAGGCTGGGAATTCCAGAATTGACCAGCAGATTTGATGTGTGGTGAGGGCTTGCTTCCTGGTTCATAGACTGCAGTTTTCTCACTGTGTCCTCACATGGTAGAGAGGAGGCAGGCTCTCCTAGGGCTATTTTAAGGACACTAATCCCATTCATGAGGGCTCTACTTTCCATTTGATCCATTACATTGACCTAAGCAAATAGAAAGGGCAGTATTTATACTTGCCCTCAGACTTACTCTTCGCTTTCTTCACTTTATTTTCTTTTTTCTCTCGGTAGACTATATTGCAAATTGTTATTTAACTATTAAATCCTTTATTTTATTTATTTATTTTTTTTTTATTTTATTTTTTTGAGACAGAGTCTCACTCTCTTGCCTGGGGCGAGTGCCGTGGTGTCAGCCTAGCTCACAGCAACCTCAAACTCCTGGGCTCAGGCAATCCTACTGTCTCAGCCTCCCAAGTAGCTGGGACTACAGGCATGAGCCACCATGC
>CAUYSK010070737.1:0-11480 GCA_963575035.1 Avahi laniger
GAGTTAGGGTTTCAACATACGAATTTTTGGAGAACACAGACATTCAGTCTATAACATACAGATGGCAAGTAAGCATATAAAACATGCTCAACATCATCTATCATTATGTCAGGTTTTAGTCTGAAATGTCAGTTCTTGGCACGCCCATGGCTGAAGAATGACCAGACATGTCAAAGTTAGGCAAGCATGAAAATGAGGTTTATCGAAGAGAGAAAGATAGGATTATAGGGCAAGAGCAAGATATAGGTTTACAGAGTGTGATACCTGGGCCACAGATGATGACCAGACCCATTGTCTCAGCAAAGGGAGAGCAAAGGGAAGGACACAGAAAGGGCCTGGTTATGGTCAGCATCTTGTTTTTTAGTGCCTGGATTGGGACCTGCCTGGTGGCTCAGACGTCACCATGGAACCACTTTGATTGGACAGTTGGGAGTTTCATAAACTGAGTCTTACTACACAGGCAGATCTCCCATGAGCCTCTCTGAAAGCCCATTGTGGCGGTGAATTTTAGCAGCACCCACTTTCATCCCTAGGAAACCCCCGGAATCCCTCACTATCTACCTAACAATTAGGGAATTACAAATTAAAATAACCATGAGATACCACTACATACCTAGTAGAGTGTTAAAACCCCAAAACACTGATAACAAATGCTGGGGAGAATGTGGAACAACAGGAACTATCATTCAGTCATGGAGGGAATGCAAAATGGTACAGCTCCTTTGAAAGACAGTTTGACAATTTGTTACAAAAGTAAACATACTCTTAGAATATGATCCAGCAATTGCACTCTTTGTATTTATCCAAGTGAGTTGAAAACTTACCTCCATACAAAAAGCTGCACATGGATGTTTATAGAAACTTTATTCATAATTGTCATAACTTGTAAGTAATCAAGATATCCTTTAGTAGGTGAATGGATAAATAAACATCCAGACGGTGGAATATTATTCAGTGCTAAAAAGAAATGATCAGTGAAGCCATGAAAAAGATGTAGAACCCTAAATGCATATTAGTAAGTGAAAGAAGCTTATCTGAAGTGGCTACATATTGTATGATTCCAACTATATGACATTCTGGAAAAGGCATAACTATGGAGACAATGAAAAGATTAGTCATTGCCAGGAATTAGCAGGGAGAGAGGGATGAGGATTTTTAGTATACAGAGGATTTTTACAGCAGTGGGACTATTCCGTATTATAGTGGTAGATAGATGTCATTATACATTTGCCAAAACCCATGGAATATACATCACCAAGAGTGAACCCTAATGTAAACTCTGGACGTTGGGTGATGATGTGTCAGTATAGGTTTATCGATTATAACAAGTGTACCACTGTGGTATGAGATGTTGACAGTGGGGGAAGTTGTGCCTGTGCGCGGGGCAGGGGGTATATGGGAACTCTATACTTTCTGTTCAATTTTGCTGTAATCCTGAAAGTATAAAAAATAAAGTCTATGTACAAATTTTCATGTTCACAATATGAAATCTAGTTATCAGGCCAAGTCTTCTGACATCAACCAGTACACTGCAATTCAGTTCTGATACTAGCACCCTGTATCAAACTCCACAGGTTTAAGGGCATAGTACCCAACAAGACTGCCCCTGCTTCAGACACCAACTGCAAGTCAAGTCCCCAGGCCACTCACCTTTCTTTCCAACTGGCTTCAAATCCCGGGAGTTTGTTCCCAAGACCCTCCTTGCTGTCTCCCCATGAGACTTGCTTCACCGCAGATGCTGGTCGCAAGTTTGGGGATCTCCAGGTCATCCACACTTCTGACCAACTGGCTGTGTATTCAGCGGGGGTTCGTGGAAGAGATACATATGGTGGGGTTTGGGAGATTCCTCAACGCAGAGCTTTCGTGCCCTTTCCCTGTATATGCAGAGCACATCACCTTCCTGGCACACTGATAAGTTCACCAGCCAGAAGGCTCTCCTTCACTTCATTGTTCAGAGTTTTTATTGGAACTTCATGATGTAGACATGATTGACTGAACATTGGCTAACTGGTTGAACAAAATTTCCAGGGCTGGGCCAAAGCCCCTAATCATACCATTGGTCTTTCTGGTGACCAGCTGCCTTCCTGAGCCCTCTCTAATGTGAATCAAGGGGCTTATGAATAACAAAGATACTCCTGTCACCTGGGAAATTCCAAGGGTAAAAACTTCCTGCCAGGAACTCAAGATAAAGACAAGAAATATTCAACACCAAGTTTTGCAAAAATAGTAGCCCTTGACAACCTAATAATTGATTTTTTTTTTGTATTTGAAAGTCTACCGTGGAAAACTGAGGTGACTGAAAAGTATTTAAAATTGAAAGACTTAAGAAGAAATGCTGATTTATTTATTATCTAGTATTTTAATAGTTTAGACTTTATAGCTGTTTAAATCTTTATACATCATGCAGTTTTGAATTTTATGATTTTATGCATAAATGTATTTCTTTTGGTAAAAAGGAGGGAGGACTTTACTTGGAAAGGTCAACCAGTAGAACAACAGAGGAATGACTGACCCTTTATAGTTTTTACTACCTCACACTGTCTAAATAAACAGATGACCTTAAAAACAGTTTTTATCTGGGCTTTAGCTTGCTTCATTGGACTTATTTTCCTTTTTAATAGCAAGGTATTTCAGAGCGTTTTAGGTCTCTACTTTGTCCAAAGAAATGCTTATATTTTTTTCTTGCAGATTGATTATACCGGAACAGAGCCTTCCAGTCCCTGCAATAAATGTTTGTCTCCTGAAGTGACACCTTGCTTTTGTACCATTAACTTCACACTGGAAAAGTCATTTGAGGTCTGTGTTTTCAAGTAATATGTTAGAAAAAAACATGCTTTTGAAAATACTGACATTGTACTAAATGTTTTTTACTAGGTGTTTTCTTTCTGTAGAGAAGTCACTTTAATTTATTGAAATCCATGTACTTTTGAGGAAGATTGTTTTATGTTTGGCTGTTGCGTTTTGCTGTCTGATAATTAAATTTATTTGAATGGTTTACTTTAGTTAGTACTTTGTAGATAAAATTGAAGACATCATATTTTACCCTTTCACTGGAAAATTTTATAACTGTACAAATCAATTTTGTATCGAGTTTAAATACATATGTACTGTATTTTTTAAATTATTGCTCAAATTGTTTTATGTACTTTTAATACTAAAACAAATTTTACTTTAGAAAATAGATACTAATTTTCCCATCATTTAATTGAATTTTTTCATGCTCCCTTCCATAGCTCAGCTGGTAGAACAGATGACTGTAGTACCATCCATAATTGAATTTTTATGAGATATGAAAAATTATAAAAAATGCAAACACTTATTAAAACCTTACTGATTTTATTTTGATACGTAGTTAGAAATCCATCTGTGTGTGCATGTGTGTATGTCTTTTGTGTTCACACTGATCTGCCGTTCTTGGTAACTGAGCATATGCTAAAGGACATAAAGATTCAGAATAGACATGAAAAGACCAGTTTGTACTCTTCTCTACCTGAAAATTGTTCTTCAGGAAGCAAAACTGCTTTAATACATACCAACTTTTTAGATTTTCTGCTCTTGAGATTTTCTAAAGGCAGTGACGACTTTGTTAGTCTCTGATAGATGGTTGCCATCTAGTGGCTGTAGATGCTCTTGCACGGAGCTAAAGGGTAGGATAATGCTGCCTTTGGGAAAAAACATGGAAACAAATTTGGTAGAAGACAGAAATTTAATTATTTAACTTTATTTCAGCAGAGATTAAAAAAAATGTAAAGCATCTTTAAAAGTCCATTGTTTTTCAATGTGATGGGACTCTAAAGATGCAGTAAGTTTTGCTTTTGTCAAAAAAGGCAAAATTGAAGTAATGAGATACTTGTAATGAATTAGCAGCTCCATTAGTCCCCTCCCCTATTCAAAAAACACGGATTCCAGAAATTCCCTTTTGTAGAGGTGATCAACCTCAAATTCTTTCTCTTGTGAGTTCTATGTTTCTTCAAAAGCCCAAACTTCAAATTGGGCTAAAGTTTTTTCAGGGAACTTCAAGTAGTTTATTTTAACTCAGAATTCATTGAAAGGATTGTTTTTTCAATTTGCAAATTGAATTTACTGTATGGATTCTTAATTGAGATAATACTTTTTTAAAAAAACATATTCATTGTCTCTGTGTGATGTAATTTTGATACTCCCTGCCCTCCCCGAAAAAGTTTTCATGTAAACATTTCCTTTATATAGAGTGGGAAAATTGACATGGTTTGACAATTGAAAATCAAGCTTTAAGTAAATGATACTATGAAGGTAGCAAGTCAAAGCATACCTGTAATGTTGCTGAATTCCTTTTAATTGAGGATAAGAATATAGAAAATAGAGGTTGCAACCAGAAAGGAGAAGATAGCTTAATGTTTTTGCTACCTCTAAAAATTTTAATCATTCATGATGGCTTCTTAGCATCTTCTAAATAATTGTGGTATATGTATGTTACCCTTCTTTCCCAAGTTATTTTGAAGTTGGCTCCACTAAATAAATACATTAAAATACTTTTCTTGATTATTATAAAGTGACTCATTATCTTAGATACTTTACTAATTACTAGTTTAATTGCTAATATTATGTAGTGTCCTATTGAGAAATTTATTATATCCCAGTTTAAGTTCAGAATTTACTTAGACAAAAAATGAAAGTTTGATTATTATCCCTCTGAAAAGTTGGTACTACTTGGGTGAAGATCAGTCTGAATTGGAGAAAATTTTAAATTGAAAGTAGCTCAGAGTAGAATAATAGATTCAATGAAGATTGGTTTTTTTTGTTTGTTTTTTGAGACAGGGTCTTGCTCTGTTGCCTGGGCTAGAGTGAAGTAGCATCATAATAGCTCACTGCAACCTCAAACGTCTAGCAACAGGCGATCCTCCTGTCTCAGCCTCCCATGTAGCTGGGATTACAGGCGCATGCCACCATGCCTGGCTAATTTTTCTACTTTCTGTAGAGATGGAGTCTCCCTCTTGCTCAGTCTGGTCTTCAACTCCTGGCCTCAAGGAATCCTCTCCCCTTAGCCTTCCAAAATGCTAGGATTACAGGCATGAGCCACTGTGCCAGGCCAGAAGGTTGTTTTTTTAGTGTAAATAGTACTTGTTTGAAGTCATTAAGGGTAGTTGCAAAGTTTACTTTTGAATTTTTGTGACATACCTTCTTTAACCTTATTTACAATTGTGCCATTTTAAATTGCTAAGTGCTGACGGAATTCACCACACCTGTCATCACAAATTGTGTAAATCTAATAAAGTCTAGTAAAGTCTAAATTACATAGCTTTTATGTGTACATGAAACAAGTTTATACATAATAGTTTTTATATGAAAATTTTTTCTCTCTGTTTCTCTAGGGCAATGTGTTTATGTATTATGGACTGTCTAATTTCTATCAAAACCATCGTCGTTATGTGAAATCTCGAGATGATAGTCAACTAAATGGAGATCCTAGTGCTTTGCTTGTAAGTAAAATGATGAAATAGGAAAATGTGTTATCTGTGAAATAAGAACATGTAGTAACTGTTCAGTTAGAATTGTTAAAGTATTTTATGTTAGGACGAAATTAAAGTGTTACTTGTCATTTATAGTTTGTATAGTGAGGGTTTGTAGTTAAAATATTTTTTTCCTAGAATTTGCACAGATAATGACTTCCTGCAGCCGAAGGACGCATTACTACCTGCTTGTTCCTAGTAGTGTCATTGGAATTTTTTCTTCATTAATTTGCTTGTAGTAGAATTTTGATGAGTCTAACATTCTGGGTGTGTAAATATGATCTGCTTTAGTTTATCCATTATTACCGCACTAGATAGGAGATTATGTAAACTAGCTGCTTTTAATTTCTGGGGTTGCATTTTAAAATTCAACATACCTCCCCATTGTGGGAAATCTGAGCAGTAAAGTTCAAAAGGTGGATTACTGAAAAACCGTCTGAAGAGCTTTTTGAAAAAATTGATTCCAGAATTCCTTTAAGTCTAATATGTCAGTATTTGTAAGGATGAAGCTCTATAATACCTGCTTTTAATAAGCTCCCCTTTGGATGCCCAGCCTGGTTTGGGAATCTGTGGGCTAGGGCATCTTAGTTTCTTGACTATTGTTCAACTTTCCATAGTAGTGGTTAGTATCTAAGTATTTTATATTTTTGTTGCCAATGCAGTGAACAGATGATCTGAGCTATGCGTAATTCTCCCATCTTATCACATATTATTTCTCACTCTTGTCATGCTCCAGCTGCATTAAACTTTACTTCTTCAGGAGTAACAAGTTCTTTCTTAGTGCCATGTGCTGTTCTCTTTGCTTAAAACTCTCTTCTGCCTGCTCTTCACACAGCTGGCTCCTACCCTTTTTTAGGTCTTACATGATACTTCCTCCAGAGTCAAGCTTTTCATTACCATAGATTCTAAAGCAGCTCTTCCTACCCTGTCCCATTAACCCTTGACACAACATATTTATAACATTGTGATTTGTAATTATATATTTGTTTAGTTATTTATTATCTGTCTTTGCAACTATGCTGTAAGCTCTTGAGAGCAGGGAGCATGACTTTTCTTTAATCGCTATTTACCAAGCACCTCCCTGGTGCTTAGTACATGGAAGACATTTGATATATATTTATTGAATGAATATAGACATCTTTATCATGGCTCTTATTTTGTATTATAGTTGGTTATGTAGTGATCTAGTTCCTCTGTACATTGTGAGTTGCATAAAAGCAGAGATTGATTCTGTTTCTCATATCTTGCATGATACATAGTACATATTAGGTATTCATTAAATAGCTTTCCTAAGCCAGTTAATGCAAAGTACCTAGCATTGTTTATTTTAGTACCTGACACATAGGCAGTAAATAATATTTTTCTTTCTTTGAACACTGCTTAAGAATTTGGTGACTAGAAAATATACTTACCCTACTGTGAGTTTATTTGCGTTTAATAACCTTTTTTTTTTTAAATCACAGTTTTCATCAAAACATTCAGAAAGTAATAAGCCAGTTATATATTGTCTCTTTTCATGGTCTCAGAGTACTAACTTTATCAACATAGATGGCTTAGGGACCAAAAAGCTGAAAAGTCAAAATATTGAAGAGACTTTATGAGAGATCCCTGCCATATGTTTCCTTATCCTTCTCCTGTTTTTTCCATTCACACAAATGCTTTATCCAGTTAAGACATAGAAAATGTAGATACAAGTCAAGATTAGCTGATAATGAAATAGTCTCAAGAGGTCTAACTAGGGTCTAGTTAATTTCAAATTGAGATTACCGTGATCTATTTATGTTTTTTGAGACGTGGCTTAATGTGGCCTGAGAGTTGAAGAACAGCTCACATATACCTAACTTCAGACTTCATATGATCTTTAGTTGAAACCTGTAACTGCCTCATCTCCTTGAGATCTTAAGTAGGGACTGAGTCAAAACCAAATCTGGAGGACAAGCAAATCTTCTGTCTTGACAGCATTTTTGTTTTCCTTCGACCTGGATGTACAATTTAAAGAGTGATATATTCTAGGAGTCTTCATTAGACTCCTTCCTTCCCTCCTTTCTTAGACATGAGATTTAATCCAAAATTACTAGTTGGACATATTCATTTTATAAGTGATGCCCAGTTTAATCAAGGGACTTCATGAAAGACCTAGAGCCTCTGGTCTCTTTACTTTAAGTTTTAATTTTTTTTTATTGGATTAACAATAGACAATTTCTTAATTGTCTTAACTCTTTGTGGTTATGGTTTCTGTGTTGATATGAAAATCAAAAAGATGTTAATTTGATCTATGCATATATGATAAAACATGATGTAAAGGTTACATTAGAAAGGTAATATAGTAATGCTAAGGAATACATTTTGAGTATTTAAATGTGGTGTTATTTAGAGCCTCTTTACATTACAGGCTTATGCATTACAAGTGAGAAAAATATAGGGGTTGAATTTTTAATTAGTAATTTAGGGATAGCTCATAGTGCTCTCCAGATGGCTGGGTAATAATTTCTCTCTTCTTGTTCTTCTAAAATCCAGAATCCCAGTAAGGAATGTGAACCTTATCGAAGAAATGAAGACAAACCAATTGCTCCTTGTGGAGCTATTGCCAACAGCATGTTTAATGGTATGATATAGATACAAACATAGAGATATAGACATATATAATTAGGACAATTTGTATAATTTTATTACAGATTTGATAGTTTAGTAAACATGAATGAAATTGAGAAATTCAACAACTTTAAGATAAATAGATCAATTAGGTATTGAATGGGGTAATATAATGCTTTGTGACTTTCTTTTGAGCAGACATATTTAAGAATGGATTTTTGTCTCTGAGAAGAAAGGAGCAGAAACATTTTGATAGTCTTCCTATTTCATATAAGATAAAATAAAAGCCAGGCTGTCTTTTCTCTGACTTTATTTATACCATTGAAAAGGAGCTATAGTTGATCATTTAGAACAGCACGGTCTGATAGAAATTAATGTAAACCATAAATGTGAGCCATGTGGGTAATTTTAAATTTTCTAGTAATCATATTAAAAACCATTTAAAGAAACAAGTGAAATTATTTTAGTAATATATTTTATCGAACTCAGTATGTTCAAGATATTATTTCAGGCCACATATGGTGGCTCATGTCTAGATAATTCTAGCACCCTGGGAGGCTGAGGCAGGAGGATCACTCAAACCCAGGAGTTCGATGTTGCAGTGAGCTATAATGATGCGTCTGCATTCTACTTGAGGCAATCAAGTGAGACTCTGTCTCAAAAAAAAAAAAATCATTTCGGCATATAATAGTATATAAAAGTTATTGAGATATTTTATATTTTTTTGTACTTAGTTTTTGATATCTGATGTATATCATATACTTATAAAACATATTCTATTTGAACCAACCATATTTCAAGGGCTTAGTGGTCATGTGTGCCTAGCAGCCACCATTATTAGTGCAAATAAATGGATAAGTTAGAAGTTATTAGGAATACATTATTGGAAGAGAGGAGAGGCAGATTTACTTGCAGTTATGTTTGGGTTAATATTAAAACATTTGATCTTATCACATATCAGTTAGCCATATATAGAAGTGAATTACAACTCTACTGAGGCAAGAGACGTCCATCTGAAATTATAAAATTGCCATGATTAAACTACATATGAATAAAGAACAAATGTGTATTATAGGCCTACTCTGTGAAAACCACTTTTAAGAGCAAATACCAGATCCTTATTTCTCATAGAGTTAAGAAGCTGTGTGTTTTCAATAGACATTTAGTAAGATCTTTCTTTTCTTGTGTTTAGATACATTAGAATTATTTCTTATTGGCAATGATTCTTATCCTACACCTGTTACTTTGAAAAAGAAAGGTATTGCTTGGTGGACAGATAAACATGTAAAATTCAGAAATCCCTCTGGAACAGAAAGCCTAGAAGAACGATTTAAAGGTAAAACATTACAAATATCCTTTAAAAACATACACTAGGGGTTTTAATGAAATATATTAAATTTTCTTTAGAATCTTAAAAAAGTTTATGCTTTTTAAAACAACAACAAATCTGTTTTCCTCAGCTTCGTATCAAGTTAGATAAATGTTCTAATATACAAAAATTCTAAAGAAAATGTATATTTTTAATAATGAATACAATTTTTCTGATGTTTTCTTATAAGCATTTCAGCTGTAATCTTTTGAAACTACAGCAAAAGTTCTTTTGGAACAAGCCCCTATTATTTATTATGTAAATTTATTTTTGTTTCTATGCTGCCTTAATTTCACAGTGTAATATTTCTTAACATTGTATCTTTGCATTTAATAATCTACCTTTTGATATATACTCAATATCCTACTTTTTTAATATTCTTTGAGATATTAACCAAGTCTTTGTAATTTTTTATTAAGTTGTTCCATGAGGAAATGGTTTTCTCTAGATTTTTAGGCTGCTTAGAATATGAATATATTTATACCTTTGAAAAATAAGAAAAATACTCAGATTATGTTTTGCACATCTTTGTTTTAGTAGAGTGTGAATTCTCAGTGAAACTTCATTGAATATTTTGTCTCATCCTGTCCCTGCTCCTTTTTAAGGTACAACAAAGCCAGTGAACTGGCTTAACCCAGTATACATGCTGGATTCTGACTCAGATAACAATGGCTTCATAAATGAGGATTTTATTGTTTGGATGCGTACTGCAGCATTACCTACTTTTCGTAAGTTATATCGTCTTATAGAGAGGAAGAGTGATTTACATCCAACATTACCAGCTGGACGCTACTATTTGAATATCACATACAGTATCCTTTTCTGGCTATGTTTACATTCATAGAGCTTGAAAGGAGTTTTGTCCAACCTTATCTCAGTTGTGTGGCATGTTACTTTGTCCTTTAGTTTTGATCTCTGCGTTTTTACAAGAGTATGTGTGTATGTATGAGAATGTATCTTTTAATTTATATCTTCTAGACATGTCTTAAATTGTATATACTTTATACTAAGGTTTCAGGCATATCATTTGGTGAAATTACTTAAAATATAATTGCTTGGTTTATAAATAAGCTATATATTTTTACAAGGAAGATTGCAATTGAGCTTAATGCAAAGGCCAGTGGCAGACTGAAAGTGACCAGGTTTTTGAAAGTAGCCTCACATAGGAGCAATTTTGAACAGTCAGACTCAGTTCAGGTACTGGTAGAAAGAACATTATCCTGAGGGGATAGCCAAAATAGAGGGCAACTCTGTTGCAATTAGCATCCAAAAGGATCTACTAAAGAGTAAGGGCTAATATCAGCTTGTAGCCTAGAGCACAATAGAGGGAATTCTATTATAAAACACTTATAAAAGCACCCGGAATTCTTAGTTGACAATTTGCATTCAGGAAGTCTACAGCAGGGCCCCAGCACTGAAAAAAGACCTGTCAGGGGGAATGCAGGGTATCTTGCAATCTCACAGATCGAGAAGACAGGAATTTGGGCCTGCAAAACATCGAAAGTTAAATCATCAAAATTGAATATAAGGTATGAACTAAATATTAGAAATAAGGCAGAAGGGCATTTTTTTTTAGGATTGGGATACCTAGAGAGACACTAGCATGGGTGATTTGATACTGCATCCCGCAGAATGTTGGGTTAGTTAGAACTCTTTTTTTTTTTTTTTTTTTTTGAGACATAGTCTCACTCTCTTGCCTGGGGCGAGTGCCATGGCGTCAGCCTAGCTCACAGCAACCTCAAACTCCTGGGCTCAAGCAATCCTACTGTCTCAGCCTCCTGAGTAGCTGGGACTACAGGCATGCGCCACCATGCCCAGCTGATTTTTTTTCTATATATATCTTTAGCTGTGTTAAATCCAGTTCCCCTCGGCCCCAGGAACAGAGAGGCAGAGTCACCGAGGATGCAAATGGCAAAGGAGTTTATTTGCTAGCTCGAGCTAGGGTCCAAGTCCCAGAGCACCAACGCAGTGGCCTCCCTATGGACCAGGACCCCGCTCTGGGGTAAAAGTGAAGCTTTTATTCTTTTTTT
>CAUYSK010070739.1:0-41032 GCA_963575035.1 Avahi laniger
TCAGGAGTTCGAGACCAGCCTGAGCAAGAGCGAGACCCCGTCTCTACTAAAAATAGAAAGAAATTATCTGGACAACTAAAAATATATAGAAAAAATTAGCTGGGCTTGATGGCGCATGCTTGTATTCCCAGCTACTCGGGAGGCTGAGACAGAAGGATCGCTTGAGCCCAGGAGTGTGAGGTTGCTGTGAGCTAGGCTGACGCCATGGCACTCACTCTAGCCAGGGCAACAAAGTGAGACTCTGTCTCAAAAAAAAAAAAAAAAAAAAAGAAGAAGAAATAACTAAGTTTACTTAGCTATTTTTGGTGCTATTCACCAAAACAGTTTTGAAGTATCAATAGAGTATGTAAAAAATAAGAGGGGACTCTTAACCAAAAAAAATTAGAAAACCTGAAAAAAGTTATATTAAGTGAATGTTATTAGATGTTCATGCTAAAAATTAGGAAAACAATACATTTTTATCTATCACCTCTAGAAGAAAAAAATACAGAATATGACAGTGATTGCATGGATTCTGCTTAGCACATCAAATGCAAAACTAAGGTATTCAACAAATATGAAACTATAGTTATTTCCTAAGAAGTAAACTGAAGGCCACGCATAAATGGTGACAACTACCATCTTTAGCTGAAACCAAAACAGTTTTCTTCTAACATGCAGGGGGAAAAAAATGTCAAACACTCCAGTAAAACCAGAGGCCTAAGATGGAATCTAAGTAAGATAGAATTGGAATATACCAGGACCAAATCTGTGCAAGTATATCACCTGCACAATGTATTAACTAAAATATTCTTACAAAATTAAATATACCAACAAAATAGTTTGTGTGTGTGTGTGTGAGTGTGTGTTTTATGGTATGCTTTCATAATCTCAAATGTACCTAAAAATAAATGAAAAGCTGAGGGCAACAGAATATTTGCTAACTTACAGGTCAACAGACATGGAGGACCACTGGGAGACAACACTTTGGAGAAGGAACTGGCATTCTTGTGAAGTACAACAGCAACTGTGGCAGTAAACAAGTAGAGCCATCTACGGGAACGAAGGACAAGAGAAGTGGATTTGTAAATCCACATTCATGCAGGATATGAAAAAGTAAACTTGCAAGTTGTTTTAAGGGGAACTTGATGCCCACGTATGTGCAAATGAGTGAAATAAGCTAAGAAATTTGAGTTACTATTTTAATACAGCTGAGTTTGTATTTCTAACCATGACCTGATGACTTTGCTGCTAAATTCTACCAAACATTTAAAGAACTAGTATCAATTCAATTTGAACACTTCAAGTAAGCTGAAGAGGAGGGACTCAACCCATACTCATTCTATGAAGTCAGCATTATCCTGCTACCAAAACCAGGCATTGACACAACGAAGTAGAAAAATACAGGCCAATATCACTGATGCACACAGATGCAAAAATCCTTAACAAAGTACTAGCAAAGTGAATTCAGCAACACATTAAAAAGATAATTCACCATGATCAAGTGCGATTCATCCCAGGAATGCAAAGGTGTTTCAACAGAAGCAAATCAATAAATGTGGTATATCACATTAAAAGAACCAAGAAAAAATCTATATGATTGTTTCAAATGATGATGAAATTCAACATACTTTTATGATAAAAACCTTCAACAAACTGGGTATAGAAGGAGAATACCTTAAAAATATAAAAGCTGTATATGACAAACCCACAGCTAACATCAGAATGAATAGGAGAAACTTGAAAGTCTTTCTTCTAAGTTCTCAAAGAAAATAGGATGTCTGCTTTCATTACTGTTGTGCAACATATAATAGAGGTCTTGGCCAGAGCAATTAGGCAAAAGAAAGTAATAAAGGACATCCAAATTGGAAAATAAGTCAAATTTGCCTTTTTCACAGATGACATGATTTTATGCCTAAAAAAAAACATTAAAAACTTCATCAAAAACTGGTAGAATTGATGAACGAATTCAGTAAAATGGCAGGATACAAAATCAATGGACAAAAATCAGAAGCATTTATATATGCCAACAGTGAACAATCTGAAAAAGAAATAAAAAAAAATCATTAACAATAGCTACAAAGTATATAACATACCTAAGAATCAACTTATTCAAATAAAGTACTGATCTGTATAAGAAAAACTATCAAACACTGATGAAAGAAATGGAAGAAGACTAAAAAAAAAAAAAAAAGAAAAGATATTCCTTGCTCATGGATTGGAAGAATTAATATTGTTAAAATGACAATACTACCCAAATCAATTTACAAATTCAGTATCAATATACCAATGACAATCTTCATAGAAATAGAAATCATAATCTTAAAATACATATGGAACTACAAAAAAACACAAATAACAGATGCAATCCTGGGCAAAAATAACAAAGCCAGAGGCGTCACACTACTTGACTTCAAAATATATTATAAATCTATAATAATCAAATCAGCATGGTGCTGACATAAAACCAGAGATGTAGACCAATGGAACAGAATAGAGAATATAGATATAAATCCACACATTTACAGCGAACTCATTTCAACAGACACCAAGAACTGACAATGGGGAAAGGACAGTCTCTTCAGTAAATGACGCTGGGAAAACTGACAACCATGGGCAGAAAAATGAAACTAGACACACTTCACTCACCATATGTTAATAAAATTATCATGGGTAAGGTTTCTTTCAACATCTTTTGTCCATTTTTTTTAATTGGTTATTTTCTTACTGAGTTGTCTGTGGGCTGGGGCCAGATACAATGACAGCTTAATTCAGTGTAGTACTTCCAGTAATTAGCAAAAGGTTTCTCATATAGTTAATTAAAAAATATTTATTGAATAGAGGTATATATAGCACAAATAGAATTGGTTGGAATAAATGAATCAAGCTATTTCTTTAGAGAAAGAAAAGAGAACTGAGATTAGTAGTGTTTACAACAACTTGGAGACGATCATGAAGCTGCATAATGCTGTTAAAGGATGAGGACTCAGAGTCTCACTGATTATATTTGAATTCAGGCGATTCAATTTATGAGAGTTGTTATCTTTGGCAACCACTCTAACCACTCTATACCCTGTTTTGTAATCTTTATAGTGAGGATAATAATAGTAATTAACTCGTTGTATTTCGGAGATTAACTGAATTAATTCATTTAAAGTCCTAAATCATTCCCAATGCAGAGTAAGCACTCATAAATGTTCACTATTAATATTTCTATTTTGAAATTTACTCTTTATGTTTTTATTAGTTGACTTTAATTAGTTTATATTTGTGTATGACTTGTTTAATTTTAAGAGTAATTAGAACTTGGAAATCTTTCTCCTACATATAACTCATTTTCTTCCTTTGCACCTACAAATCCTTTGCATGTACAAATCATGCTTTAGTGAGGTCAGTTTCAAAACTTTGTTCAACTACACCACCAATTGTCGAGTAGTGAGTCCTACAATGTGATATGCAAAATTTACCTTCTGTTTCTTATTATTTCAGTTATATTTTTATCTGCATCCTTATTAACTGGATTCTCTTTCGTTTTCAGTCTGTAAAGAATTATAAGCATGCAGATGACAGCTTACAAAGAGGACTAGCCAAACAAAAAAATTGTGATTATAAAGATTGTAGAGTTTTCTAGGCTCCAGAAGCTAGAGAATTGTTTTTATTATTATTTTAACAGATTCGTGTATCCTTTAATGGTTTTGAATTGTCAAATGTTTGACAACCATGTTTTTTTTTAGTTTGATTGCTTATTTTATATATAAGGTCCAATATATTTTTACATATTGTGAGTTTGTGTACAATTTCTATAGAGCAAGTTAAAAATTTTGCCTCCTTTACTTCTTAACTGAGATTATCCTATGGTAGAATCATTGTCATGTATTTGTCAGTACTCTTCTTTGCTACTCTAAAGCAGAGAGGACAAAAAATTAGTATATTGAAGGACCATTGTTCCTTCTTCATGAAAACCCTTTGAGGAGTATATGATGGTACATAGAAATTTAAATTACGTCTTTAGAAAGCTGTATTTGCTCTCTATTTAATAGAGAGCAAAAAGTTGTCTTAATTTTCCTTACTTAGATCTACAGAGATATATTATTTATGTGTTCTTATTTTATAATATATACTATGAAAAATTAAGGACACAATGTTAGATCGTTTCAGAGTCTCTATTCATATACAAGATGGCAATATTATAATAGTAAAAGTGAATTTAACTACAATATTAGGAAATTAAATATATATATATACACAAATCAAAAACTATGTCTCATAAACACAGTTTTAGCTCAGACAGTAGGTACAAAGGAAGAAAATGAGTTATGAAATAAGGAATATTTATTGTAACAGACATTTGCCTAGATGACATTTCAATTAAAAAAAAAAAGCTTGCTGTCTACTAGACAAAATTGGTAATTTTCTCTATTTGTAGTTTTCAAATTAATTTAACTATGGCCTATTTATGGAAGTTTAAAAATTATAGTGTTATTTATAAAAGCTCTTTTCAGAGAGTTGATGACACATTTTTTAGTACTTATTCTCTCATAGCTCTCCGTATTTCAACTTACTAAATATGGACTGTCCTGCAGTCTTCTTTCTATATGTTTAGCTGAATGGAAATGGATTTGAACTATCATAGCTTTTATTTTAGAGAAATTGATTTTTCATTTTTTCTTTGATTAGTGTCTTTTAATTTCAAAGTATATTTCCTAATAAAATATAAGTCACTTAATGCCTCTATGAAAACTAGAGCATAGAAATAGATTAATAAATATAATAAGCCTAAAATATTTAAAGTCAAAATTTTTGTCCTGAGTTAAGAAGCACCAAAATCAAGATGCACATGTTAATAGACTAAACACTTGAGGGCAATACAGGATAACATTACATGGAAAGAATATATAATATTATTAAATCATTTACATGTCTAAGCATGTCTCCTATTTGTGAAGAATTTTAAGTGCAACATTGATTTTTCCTTCTTTATTTCTTTACTCAGAGTAGATGTAGACTGAAGATGCATAGTGCAATAGAATACATTTCTGATTATTAATTATATTGTATTCCCATATTTAGATGGATTATATGTTGTCAGTTTATATTTTTTAACAAGTTTTCAATAAATGTTATGTTATGTTATCTAGGGAATTGATCAAGATTGGAAGAACTCAGTTAAATAATAGAAATAACACAATATACACTATATCCTTGGTACAATAGCATTTCAGCTATGTTCTTTATATTATGAATTTATGCCGTTCAATACAGCATCCACCAGTCATAAGTGGCTATTTACATTTAAATATAAATTAATTAAAAGTAAGATTTAAAGTTCAGTTTTTAATAGCTGTGGTCACGTTATAATTAAATAGTGTGTCATAATAAAACAATTCTTACATGTTTTAATGTCTCAGTTAAACTGAGTTTGTTAACCAAAGTTCCGAAGACTTTGTACTAATGAAGCTTTGTCTCCTAATTAAATGTGTTTTACCTATGATATATTTTTAAAAATAGGGTAACTACAGAACCAGCTTAATCTGTTCAAATTTGTGTAATAAAATGATGAATCGTTTTTCAGTTGCCAAAACACCCGCAGGTTGCAAGTTATATAAACCGAGCGTGCTCAGATGAACCAATCCTGCAACCTTGGGCAGAACTTAAGTGCTCAAACCAAGAAACAGGGATAGAATTAAGATGGGGACACCACATGGAATGATCCATGATCTAATCAGATCAAGCCCTGTTGCCCCATGGCATGATCCAGTCAGATCATGCCTCCTGGCATTACCTCATTGTGCAATCCAAACAGATCATGCTTTATTGCTCTCTGCCTATCAAACCTGCCCCAAGCCCCAGCTCCAGGAGACATTTAAGCCAGACTTTCTATCTCCTTCTTTGGCAGCCTTGCAAAAAACTTTTCTCTCTAGAAAAACCTGATGTTTTAATGTTTGGCTTTCTGTTGCACATGGGCAAATGGACTTAATTTGGTTTAGTAACACTGCAGTAACTGAAAAAAGGTTTGGTTATTATTTGATTTAGAAAATACCCATCCTGCCAAAAAAACTTACCATGTGTCTGAGAGTTTTAAAATGGATGCTAATTCTGAGTACAAAAGGAGAAAACCAGCATCTGCATGGGAATATGTGGTATGTGATTGAGATTCATCTAGTGCTGTGTTTACCCATAATTATCCAGTGTTTTTTTGCCCTTATGATAAACTCATGTTATGATATTAAATATGGGCATTGAACGCAGTATATTGCATCACCTCATTCACCTTTTTGTGCCTCAAGGAGTAGCTTCAGAATTAATCAAACTTGGAAGAACAAGCACCAAGGACTTAGATTTCTCTAGAGGTTTCCTTTATGTAGGTCACATCTGTGCCACAACTTTGTATTGAATATGACATTCGCCAATGAAGAGCGTGGAAAGTCAGGGAAAATATGTATATATAGAGTCTTTGAGTCCTCATATTGAAAAATACAATAAGTCACATGTTAAATAACCATACAAAATATTTTGTGGTTAGAAAATATTAACTAATAAATTGCAAGTAAATATTATTAAAATGGAACACCGCTGTTACTGAATCATTTTAGCTATTTAAAATATTATGTGAAATAACTTTAAAATGTTCTGTTATGATGATAATAGTCTAGATGTTGATTGATATGCTTTATTTTTGGTTAGTTTTTAAAAAGACATTAAATCATACAAACACAAACACAGAATACAAAGCTGAGTAAAGAAGTCTATTTCTAAGCTATATTAAAGATTCTATTAATTTCCCTTTTCATGTTACTAATCATTTGTTGAAGTTCTGAAGATAGACAATTTTGAATATTTAGGAAGTTATATGAGGGTAAACATAAATCCTAAAAATTTTATATCATCTTAAAGCGATTGGGAGGGGATGCAGATTTTTATTGTAAATTTGATAGTTGCACCGCCTTTCTAGTACATTTATTCAGTTTTTCCAAAGGGCAACATTTCTCAATGTAAGAATAACATTTAGAAGTAAGCAAGAAGAAATGCCAAAGTAACATCCACAATACAAAGTAAACTTAAATCTCAGAGTACTTGACAGATGTATATACTTTAGTGTTTCAGAGAATAATAGAATAAAACATTCTTTAATTGACTATTTTATAAAGATAACTTAGATGACAGGATTTTATATTTAACACTTATTCCAATGTGATTCATTTGCTATAAATCATTTTTATGTTTAAAAAGGTATCTTCAGTATGTTCATATAAAAAAACTGAATAAAGGGAAGATGTTGGCTTGATGGAAAGTGTTGAGGTTGTTGTATGGTTAAAGTGTATTTTAATTTTATGTGTGCTATGAATACACAAAATATTGCAACTATCTTTTCTTTAGACTGGGTCACAGAGTGTCCAGATATTTGGTCAAACATTATTCCAGTTGGGCACAGGATGGGGCAAAAAAAAATGAGAGAGAGAAAACCACATTATTCAGGGTCTGTCTGTGAGGTTGTTCTTGAATGTTATTAACATTTGAATTGGTAGACTGAAAAAAGCAGACGGCCCTCCCTGAAGTGGGTGGCTCTCATACAATGAGGTGAAGGCCTGAATAGAACAAGAGACTGACCTTCCCAGGAGTAAGAGGGAACTCTTCCTGTTTGATTGTTTAAGATGAGTCATCGGTCTTTACTTGCCTTTTGACTAAACCTAAACCATTAGCTCTTTTTGGGTCTTGAGCCTATTGGCTTTAGAACTGGAATTTACACCATCCGCTCTCTCCTTGTTCTCCGGCTTTTGGACCTATGCTGGAACTACTCAATTGGTTCTTCTGAGTATACGGTTCGAATTTCTCAGACTCCATAATGAATCATGTGAACCAATCCCTTATATAAATAACCTGTATGTATACATAGATGATATAGATTGAGATACAGATATAGAATCTCCCGTTGATTCTGTTTCTCTGGAGAACTTTGACTAATACAATACAACTGTAGATTAGGCTTTTGTTCCATCTGAGACATAGGTAAGATGTGGAGTTTCTATAATGGTGGTTGTTCTCCCTTCCGATTCAGCCCAGGGAAAGGGGGAGGAGTTCTCACCATTTTCCCTATCCTCCCTGAGGGTGTTCAGAGAGGTTTTTATAAGAAAAACCTCTAGAAGAGGATGTGAGCACTCTGTATTTTGAGTCCCTAGTGGCATCCCCTTCCCATGGTAGCCCACTATTGGCTTTTAGTAAATCATTTAAAATTCTAGCTTTAACTTCATATTGGAATTTGTGGAATTTGGCAATGTCTGTTTCAGTTAAACAATTGTTCAGTTTATGTTACTCCATTTGAACACTTCATGAACACATCAAATATAATGTGTCAACAATTAAACTATTATTTTTTCTCCATATCCCTACAAACCTCTCCTTAGATTGCTCATCCCTGTCTATATAAATAGCACCACACTATACCTTTGGTCTCAAGTTAAAAATATTTTACTCAATTTTGATACCTCTCTTTCCTTTAATTCTATACACAAACTCATTGAAAAACATGTGAGTTCTTCCAAAATGTTTTTCCAGTCCACTTTCCTTCTTTATCTAGCTTACTCTCCTACTTCCACATGTGATCATTTCTTTCCTCCCAAGTCCTTCTTACTTTTGCCTTCGTCTGTTAAAAGACATATTGTTGTGCAAAACATAAGTCATGTCATTCCGTACCTCTGCTCAAAATCTTGCAATGGTTTTTCCTTGCACTTAAAATAACATCTAAACTTCTTATCAAGATCAATTAGGTACTAAATTGTTCACTGTATTTGATCTTTTCTCACCCAAGATAAAGTGAAGGAGAAAGAAAGGAGATTTTTTTTGAAGACATTTGAAACTACTGATTGGGAAATAACCTACTCAATTCCCGTGTATAGCACACAACATTAACTGTTTAATAAATTGATTCTGTGTGCTTGGAATTAAACACAAATAGATATTACACTGAATTGATGGATTATATGCCACATCTATTTGATTATTATTACCTGAATCTCTGATTCTCCAAGTTTTTTTAACTCTAAAACTGAGGCAACATTATTCCTACCTGCAAGCCTAGCCCTTCTTTTAGCATCAAGATCACTCTTGATTTTAAGCAGAGGTTTAAAAAATGTCAGCAAATTTTTAATATCAGGTCATCTACTCTATTCGATAGCTAAGAGTTGTCACCTTATGAACTGAGTCTCTGATTTTCGATGCTATTATTTTCTAATGAAACCATCAGAATCCTTTTTCCATATCAAAATCCTACACTGGTTTATCCATCTATTAATACTGAGTACCTTGCCATTACAATTCTTTTAGGAAGAAATGTTTGCTTCAAATAAACTCAACTCAAATATCCTCTCCTCTTGCTATTTATTATTCAATGCTTAGAATCAGAGCATATCCCACTTCTTTACCTAACACTAAAGATCTTGACCTCTCCCCAGAGCTACTATGCATTATTATACAGGCAGTACACTGTGTAACAATGCTTCCTCTAAGGTTTTCATCTATTTATCTAATAAATAACTTAACTATTTTGATATTTTTTTACATTATACTTTAAGTGACACTAAAGATGGTTGATTTATTTAGATATCATAATAAATTTCCAGAAAATAGTGGTCTTATTCTAACTAAATCAATATTTTATAATAATTTTCTCTCAGATGAAAGTCTAGCATATTGTTCTAACTTGTTCAATGTATTATTCTACCGCATTGACTTACAAAAGAGGAACAAATTCAGATATCAAGAACATTAATTGATGTAAAAACATGCTAAATAAAATCCAGGTTTTTCAGCTGGTATATAGACAGACAAGTATTTGAAATTTTTTTTAAAAGTTCTATTTATTAGTCTTTTATCTAAATTAGATATTTGGAAGACATTTCTTGTTACCTACTGTCTTTGAAATATCAGAAGATGTGGCTAAGCTTCCAATTTAGGGTACAACTACTTTCACTATGACATGAATCATAAAGTAATAACTAATATTCATTTCCCACTAAAAGACAAAAGTAAGTATTATAAAGACCTAATTAGAGATTACTATGTAATGAATCACTGATTATAGCAAATTTGTTTTTGCTGCTATGGAAGTTTTGGTTGTGCAAAAGTCATCTGCTTCTAAAATTTAGTATATGGTTACATAATGCTATTTTTATATATTTAAAATTCTAAAATTAAATACTAAGTTTATATATTACTTATGCCCAAAGTTAATAAAAATTAAAAAGAGAATTATCAGGACAAGAAAAAGAGATGCAGAAAGACATTAGAGAAGAAAATTAAAGAATAGTGTCTGTATTATTGAAAACGTATTTTGGGGAAAGGACAGTGTTGGATGAAATGGAAGAGACGGAAACACCTAGAATTAAGATTTACGCCAGATTCTTACAGAAAAATTTTGTTCTATGTCAACCATAATTAATAAATTCAAGAAAAATTAAAAGATTTTTTAAAATACCAAAAAATTCACTGATATGAAAATGGAGCATTGACACTTAAAAGAACAGTTATTTATTTTTTACAATTTTGTCATTCGAACAGGGCTATATGCTACTCCACATAGTTTCCTGTCAAGATAGTTGTCCTGGAGCTAGGGAATTCATTTCCAAGATGATTCACTCACATGGCTGGTAGTTGATTCTAAGTGTCTGGACTTAGCTGGGGCTGTCAACTGAATCACTTACACAAGCTTGTGCCTCTCACAGCTTGGCAACATGGTCATAAAAGAAAACAACTCAAGAGCAAGAATTTCAAAGAAAGCAAATGGTCAAGGTCTAATAAGAGCAAGAACCAGAACTGAAAGGAAAGTGCTGATTTCCTTGCATTCTCTTGCTTAAAACAATAAAAGACGGGTACATCATTACACAGGAAGAGAGATAAACTCCATCTTTCTGTAAGGGTAGTAACAAAGAATGGGTGGTCATCTTTATTCCTCTTCACTTTCTATCAGTCTTTCTATGATCTAAAACAATATGTCAACACTATTTTTTTCTATAGTACATGAATCAATGCCATCTTTAAAGGCAGGTTTGCAAAAATAAAAGAATATCATTGTTCTAAATGACTTTTGTAATTTTAAAAACTGTAATAAATGTTAACTACAGCAGCCATATAAAAATTTTTAAAGTTGAAGTTAATTGATTAACATAATAAAAGATATGATATTGATGAAGCATCAGTGTACAAGAAGCTAAAAACATAGAGTTTATTTCCCCTAAAATCTAGTAATATTCTGATTGAAGCATTGCAATGTATCTTATGCAATGATTTAATGAACATACTTTCATAGTGTTTAGAATATATCATTTTTACCATTATCAGTAGCAAGAAGATAATGTGAATTTGAAATTTATATTGTTTAAAAACCACTTACTCTCTATAATTTCATGTAAAATGTAAATATAGTGATCATTTTTATGAAAAATGAGAAAATAGAACAAATAGTCATAAAAGTTAATTTTCATGAACATATGGTATGGACTGGCTTTATAACAAATTATGACTTTGTAGTAAATTTGTTACTAATGAATTTGATTAATATTATAATTTTTTATTATGTTTATCTTTTTTTTCTATTTTTTTCTTTTTTTGAGACAGTCTCAATAATTTTCTATTATGTTTATCTTTTTTTTCTATTTTTTCTTTTTTTGAGACAGTTTCACTCTGTTTCCTGGGCTATTCCTATTCTGCTCTCGAATTAAGTAAAGCTCTCTCTGTGTGCATTGTGCGCGCAGTGTACTTTGTTTGAAAAGCTCCACGTGACATTTTTCATGTGACTGGGTAATCTTATTTATCCTTGAATTTTTAGAGAAATTCAGTTCCTCAGAAATCCTTTACTTTACGTGTCAATCCAAAGCACTCACCCCATTCCCTTATTCTCATGATCATGGTACCCTGTTGTTTTCCTGTAGAATCCTAACATGACCGCTAGTTATATTTTAATATAGCTATTCATATTTATCTCTTAGTAATCTATCATTTAATCTATTTGGATACAAATATAGATTTGTGAGGCTTCGTATGATTATTTCCATGACTGATAAATAAATAAATGTGCCTGAAGCCTAAATAATATGGTCAAGATCTTCAAGTTATGCATAGTAGAGCTGAGACTTAATGCCAATTTTTTTTTTCAGCATATTATGGGGGTACAGATGTTTGGGTTATGTATGTTGCCCTTGCCCTCCCTCCCCCCTAAGTCTGAGTTTCAAATATGTCCATCCTTCGGGTGGTGCACATTGCACTCTTTGTGTATGCATATACCCGTCCCCTCCTGCCTCCTACCCCCTCCCTCCTACCCCCTCCCCCTGCCCAACATCCAATAGATGTTATTCTTATATGTGCACTTATGTGTTGGTCAGTTAACACCAATTTGATGGTGAGTACATGTGGTGCTTATTTTTCCATTCTTGGGATACCTCACTTAGTAGAATGTGTCCCAAGTCCAGTGTTTTACCATACACCATGGTCTGAAAGTTTGTGTCCTCAAAATTCATGCATTGAAATCTAATTACCATGTGAATTGATTAGGATGTCAGGCTTTGGGGGTGATTAGGTCATAAGGACAGAGCCTTTACAAAAAGATTAATGCCCTTATAAAAGGAACATCAGGGAGAGACCCCTTGTCCCATCTGCCATCTATTAACCAGAAAGTGGGGTCCTCACCAGACGGTGAATATGCTGGCATCTTGATCCTGGACTTCCCAGACTCAAAAACTATGAGAAATTTCTGTTTATAATAAGCTACCTAATCTATGTTATTTTATTATGGTGGCCCTAATAAACTAAGACACCATATTTGCCTGCCTTATATGTGATCATACTTTGCATAATGTAAAGTACTAAGTTAGAAAGTACTGACTACCTATGATTGCCTACTAAATATCCCTCATTGAGCACTGGTCTGCATAATCGTAATTCCAATTTATTAAGATTATGATACAATATAGTAATTATTACTGTTTTATATGCAAAATTTTCTATGTTTATTTACTTGAAAAGCCTGTTTTATGTTCAATCAGCCTGGCCATTGTTAAATAAAGTTAGACTCATTTAAACATCACACTCTTAATGGTATTAATATTCCAGATGATAATAAAGTCATTGTTGTCATTGACACCAATTAATCCTTATTAAACACCCACAGAGTTCCTGGCACTAAGCAGAATACAGAAAAGAAAGTAATTAATGAAAAGTTTTTGAGTAACTTTAAAATTTAGTCTATATGATCAAGCACTATAAAGTGTAATATAGTATTATGAAAAGAAATTGCCATGTTCAACCTAGGTCTAGAATTGAGAAAATTTGAAATAGTTTGAAAATTACAAGTATTTTTCAAGTGGAATTTTTTATAAATAAGTATTTGTGTCAAAATGTATCATTGGACTAGGTATATGTACTATGAGTGTACACAGTTAAAATAGATATTTGAATTACACAAAATATCATTTTTCAACATTAATTTAAAACTGCTACATCAAAATTTTAAAACTTAAACTGATAGTTATTTGTAATAACTGTAAAGCTAAATAAAATAAAAATTACAAACCTGGTCAGATAGATCTAGATTTAAGTTCTGATTTTCCAATTATTCAATGTCTCTTAGTATCATTTTATGTATCTGTAAAATAATAATCATAATAGTACTTATTTTGTATGGATATTGGGAAGATTTAATTATGTATAAAATGGCACTTAGCCATTTGTGCTTGGTACTGTGTGTCCCTTTATATCGTTTATTGTTTAAATTACTTAATAACAGTTAAGCCTGAATTAAGTCAGAAATTATACACTTACTTTACACTAATCATTTTAATTAAATAGAGAATAATTATAGGTTTACTTTATTGTTTGTTTTAACTTTCTAGGTTACTTTGATTTAAATGATATTTTTACATACCAAATAAGTTTTGCTCTTTAAGGAATCTGAGAAAAAAAATTTAAAGGGGCTATTTTAATTTTAATATTGTGATTGATGCCACAAATATATTTGTTTCTAATTCATAGCTTTTAATTTTTGATAAAACTTGGCTCATATTTTTGCTCCTTCTTAAAATTGCAGCAGATTTTATTTTTAAAATATAGCTGCACCATCATTTCCCACACCTTCTTATTGTGTGGCACTGATGCTGCTCAGTTGGGAGGTGGGGTCTACATTTCCTTTCCTTGGGTGTGGGCTCAGCTTAATGACTTGTTACTACTGAACAGAATGTGATGGAAGACTAGGTCTTTCAAGAGATATTGGACACATTGTAAGTAAACCCCAGAAACATGAAGAGGCAAAGTGTGGATGTTCTACTCAACCATCCAGCTAAATTTGTGGTCAACCTTTAGACCTGTTGTTATTGAGCTAGCCTTCACGTGATTCCAGCCCCCAGTCTTTGATCTGTACAAACGAGTAGGTAGCAGAGCAGAGAGAAATCACCCTTACTATGCCTTGTCTGAATGTCTGACTTCAGAATCAGGAGTTTAATATTACTTTTGACATTGACATTTGAGGTCACTTTTTATGCATGAGATACTGAAAAAGAAAGCTTTAAAAATTACTACCTTTTCTGTTCACATGTGTTATTTTTCATCACATTATTTTGGCTATTGGATTTTTGTTTCTTAGTTTTCTGTTTCTATTTGTATGCATGTGTGCATTTTATCTCTATTTTGGGGGCTATTTATAATCTTTTGATTTTTTCAGTGGGATTACTTAATATGCATTTGTAATATAGTTAGATCTCTATTTCTTGTTTAATTAATGTCAGGCAGTGCTAATAGAAACACGAATATGAAGGGATACAGTTATATTTCCCTTGCGGTTATTATTCATGTCACCCTTCCCAATCTAGGTTATTTATATTATTAATTTCAAATATTTTTGTAATTCTCTTTAAAACTCTGGAATATAATTTAACTTATTTACGTAATTGATTTTCTAAACATTTTCTCTAACATAATTTAAGGAACTAATGCACATCCCTCCTCCCATCTACCATATTTACTGCCTGTTACTTGATTAGTTTTGCATTGAGAAATTCATAATATTCACCATTTGATACCATAATTTTTGCATTTGTTTAGTTTTAAACATAAACGGTTTCAATATTTGCAATAGTGATATTGTAAAACAGCCATCATGACATAGGGCTGCTGAATTTATTTCTTGGTTCTGTTGATTCTATTCTCCAGTATTTTTCCCCTGAGTCAGACTATATATTTACTCATTTTCAAGAATAGCTACATGTTCCCTGTATTTGAATTGCTATGTAGCTATAGATGAATATCATACATCATATTTCCTTTACCTAAAAATTTTTAAGGCATTCCTGTTACCTTTAGCAAGTGGATGCGCCAGTGAAATGCCTCCATCCAGCAGCCACCATCGTCCCTCTCACTTTACCCTAACCCACACTCAACCCTCATAGGAAATTCAATTTTCATGCCCAGATAACAAAGAATTTTTAAATATTTAACTGGGATATGTTTTGTATGGATCACTGACAGTCAAATGATTTTGCCAGAATAAAGTGACATATTTCAAACTATAATGTCAATATTACCTTAAAAAAGGATTCTTCTCTTTTTTAATATTTTTTTCTATCCATTGAGCAGTAGTTTTTATTTTTTTACAAACCAACCTTCTATTGAAGTATTTGATCATATTATATGTCCATTTTAATTTTTCTCATTATATTAATTTTTGATAATTTGGCTGAATTCTTACTAATAACCTCAAATCTTTGCCCACCTCAGAACTCCATATATATTTCATATATATATAAAAAATACATGACACATAACGTATATTCTTATACTTACTGGCACAATGTTATTTGATATGTCTGAGCTATATTTTCCCAAATTTGGTGCTAAGGAAATTTAATCTCAATTTTATCTAATTCTGTTATTTTAATATTCTGTTTTGTGCTTGATTTATTATACTATGTGATCATTTAATGTTCTATAGCATGAAACATGATTGTATTATTTATAACGTGGATTATAAAAAAAGATTATATGAAAGAAGTAATATTAATATTTGTTTATGCTCTTGTAAATGGATAGGAATGGGGAAGTAATATAACTTTTCTTCATATTAATAGAAAAAAGGAACATAAGGCAAATATGTGGGAAATCGATGAGTTAAGTAGGAGTAATGAAAAATTGAATAACATAGTATGATAATACTGAATTGTTTATGAAGGGACTCTATGAAACTATGATTTAAAATTGTTGACATAGATTGTGGTCGTTTTTGAGTACAGATTAGTGCATTTATATATATATATATATATATATATATATATATATATATGAAACTCCATAATGGTTTAGGAAGAAGAAATGACATTATTAGATCAGTTGTTTACCGGCAATAATCAGATAGTAAAATGTAATCTGTACATTGATGGAAAGAGATAGGAAAATAGGTTCTAAATAATGTCAACCTTCCAGGTTTTTTCTAATTTAAATAAAATAAGGATCTAACATACTAAAATAAATAATACATTAAAATAACTGCAAATGTAGTGAAGGGAGAGTTAAGAAAACTATCATAAAGATAAAAGTTAATAGGTTTTAGTGAGTTTTTTGTTAGAGAAATGAGATAGAAATAGAATTTTTAAACTAATATACATTTGATCAGTGGATTTAGGGTAATTCAATCACTTTTCTCTTCCACTGTGCTGATTGTTATAAAATACCTTCTTTTAAAGGACATGCTATTTTATCTCACTAGCCTCATTTGAGGCAGAAAAATAATATTATAACTCATAATGTTTTTGGTAAAATCACCAAAGAGCTAGTGAGGAGATGTAATCAATATGACATCTCCAAGTATTAGCAGAGTGACTAGCATGAATTATATGATGATCATTAAAGTCCATGTGCTTTTATTTATTTCTCTCCATGGGCTTCCTATATCCTGATTATGCAAAAATATAGCATTAATGAAGCATTGTTTTTATTAATGTACACTGTACTCAAACTAAAAGTTAATAGTTGGCAACAGTGTTATGAACAAACACATAGATTCCTACCATAACATTAAAAACAAAATCAGTGATAGCAAAGTAAAAGTGAATCATAAATGAATAACGTGCATTCTAAGACTTAGCTTCTATATTATAAAAAGATGGGAATGGTCTAATTGATTTTAGTTGTTCCTTGTAGCATTAAATTCTAATATATTCTGATGGCACTACAATAAGCCATCGCAATAAAACAGAACTACAACTCTTCGAAGAGTTTGGATTCCTGTAAAAAATTTCTAAATGCATGAATTTATAATGTATTTGTTTTCTAAATGACAATGTTAACACTTTAACTACCCAAGAATATGTACACTAATACTGTGAATCACAGGACAAGAAGAGTAAACATATTTATCTTGAAAACCTATTGAGTGTTGGAGGGAAAAAAACAAGCATTGCTATAAATAGAATAAATTTGAATTTCTCTGTATGTTGAGCATTACATTTTAGTCACAGGGACATTTTCATGATTTTCTCCTGCTAATAGTTTGTAAAATAAAAGAAGTACATTGTTTATAGAAGCTCAAAAAGCCAGAAACAGTATTTATGTGACTGACAAAAGGTTTATTCTTTCCATAAAACATTTGGAACTTTCAAAAGAGTATACAAAGTTAAAGTTAATATGCTTAAAGTGTTGTTATTTACCAGATTATTTTAAATTTCTATTATGATCCTTCTATAAATTGTTACAAAATGTGAGAAGTAGAGAAGACAATTACTGAAAAATTATTGTAGATTCCATGACAGTATAAACTATGTCATATACATATGCTTAAACATATGCAATAGATTTAAATTTAAATCTATTTGTTCTCTTTACTAAAAGAATTTATATCTCACAGATTAGCATATTCTCCTTATATCTTTATATAAAATAATATATTAAGAATTGTAGGTGAACAAAAATGTAGGTCAAGCAATAATTCAAAAGAGAAGAGTTCTGCAAAATTACAAAATTAATGATTAAGATAGAGATAACATTGTTCGTCAGAGGAATCTTAAAGGTGAATTATCTTTGTTCAAGGTGTCTCTCTCTCTCTTTTGTAATAGTAGAAATATTTCTATTAATCACTTTAATTTATCATATCAACATTTATTCTTAATTTTTTCATTAAACATGTAAAATGTAATATTTGTCAAAATTTTTAAATATATCTGCATTTTTCAGCAAAGTATTGATTCTGTTTTGATTTTTTATTACAGTGATTTTTGAACATGTTCAATAATTTAATTTTGAAATGCACTTTCATAAAATCTTTCATAAAAGACTACACTGAGGAGAATAATTCTTATTTAAATTAGTAGAAGAACACTACATCTAAGTAGAAAATTTCAATATATAGGAAACATATTTTGCTTTGGTAAGTACCTGGTGTTTATATTTTTCTCATAATTATTATTAAGAAAAATAAAAACAACAGCATTTATTAAGTACTTATTTTTTCATAGCATTCTTACAGGAGGTTGAATAAAGTAAAGAAAATATTTATGACTCCTGTCCTCTTAACAAATTTTAATATAAGCAACACTATTATGAAAATGTGTTTAGGAAAATATATACATACAATGAAGAGGTTAGCATCAACCTAAATATTTATATTAAGTGCCAGCAATTAAACCAATTTTGAAGGAATTGGTTAGAAACCAGATAGTTTGGGTTTATTTTTGTACAAACTTGCTCTTAGGTTATTGGTTATTGATTAGGTAAATAAAAAAGAATGAGATGTTTAAAATAAATAAGGTTAAAGACTTTGAATCAACGTTATGTTTAATATTATTGCTAAACACTGATCAAATCAAAGCAAAACATAATGATTAATAAGATTATATCTAATGGTAATAAGATTTATAGACTGATAAATAAATTGCTGAAGCTTAATACTATAAAAATGGCCACACAAAGTAACTTTTGGTGGATAGTTTGCTTGTGTGTAAATATATAGTTTTTTTCCTAGAAATCTTGACATTGACACACATCATAATAATATTCTTGTACTTCATTCTCAAGTATGCTTTTTGTATTTCTTTGTGCGGGTTGAAGGATCACTGTTGAAATACAGCAGGGACAATTGTTTTATTCTACAATAATATAAATGACAAGCAAGACTATAACAAAATTGCTACACACATTATTATCTGAATGTGTAATTGTGAATTCAGGTCAATGCAAATGTGCTTTGCGAATCAATTTGGAAAGTTTTGAAAGTATTTTTCTGTGTTTTTATTAAAAAATGTGTCAAACTAAAAGCCTCATGACAACATCTGACACAATGTTATAAAGGCAAATGTTAAAAAAGCTAAAGTTATGGACTATTTTCTTAATTCAAAATGTTGAAAATTCAGTATGCGCAAAGCCGATGTGTGAGTAATTGAGTTGAGAAGTTGTAAAATTGTGTAATGGCTGTGTGGAAATATATATATTTTTTAACAAAGTCATTCTTAAAGTCGGTGATATGATAAAGGGAATACTTTAAAAGTTTTTTGGTCATAATTTTTCAGACTAATGAAAAATTTGAGACTGTATAACGTTTTATTATCCTGGTTAAAGATAATAATTACAATCATAAATGCTAAAAATGGATATTTATTCCAAAACTGGACCATAGCTAAGTGGGTATTGGCGTTCTATTCATAACTCTAATTCATGTATAGTATCTGACTATAGTCATTTTTATTTTTAAAAAGTACACTGGACTTATTTATAAGAAAAAGAATGTTCTTGCATATTTTACATCTGGAAATCCTATATTATAAAATTATCTTGCCCTGTTTTGTGTGATTTGAGCTATTCTTATATCAAGATTTTAGGGAAAAATAACAAATCATGTAACTTTTTAACAGAAAGTTTGCCTTAAATTAGAAGAGTTTGCTTCTAATTTACATGTAATTTGTAGGACAATTGAAAATGTAGAATCATTTACATTTATTTCTATATAAAATCTTATGTGCAATTAATTCCCCACTGACAAATTTTAAATAAACATGTCATTATCTATTAATAGCAACTTTTAAGAGGGGGTACTTCATCTAGATAAAAAGGTTGCAGAGGAAAAAATATATGAGAAATTTTTTCTATTTGTTTCCTCTTTGGTCAGTTAATATTTATTTAGTGAAATATTGTCCCTGAAAAAACTCAAAATTTTTTTTTTATATAAAGTTAATAATATTTATTCTATTATATAGTTTTGGACACTCAAATAATGTAATGACTGACTATAAACATACTTTCAAAATATACAACAGTGTACTGGTAGGGCACTATTTAGAGAATAAAACGATATTCTAACTGAAAATCTACTACTCTTTCTATTAATATTTCAATGAGTAGCTCTCCCAAAGTTTTGGAATTACTTTTTTATAATTTTATTTTCATATTGTGAAAATTACTTGAATAATTATAGTTACCAAGATAAAGATTCCTAGATCTATGAAGGAGAGTAAATGTATATTTTGATTACAACCAAGTTAGTTTCCAGTCTATTTTAGAAATTTAATAAGTATTTTTGAATAAATAAATACTTATTCATTCACCATGAATTTAGAATGTGGGAAAATAAGCATAGTTTCTCAAGTATTAATACAACTAATATCACTGAGACTATTACCAGATTAGTCTAATCAATCACATTTTAATAATTTAGAATATTGAAAAATACTTACATTTTTTTGAATTTAGCTTTCAATGTAGTCCTTCTAAATTTACTTCAATAGAACAAAATAGTGAAACCATACTGACTTTGGTTAACATGTGTTTTATAAAATATTAATGCCATAAGTTATAAATACTCAGACTTTTAAAAGAGAGGTGATCCAAATTTTCACATGAAAATAATTTTCCACATACATATATGAATTATTATATATATATGATTAGGAGAATTATTTAGTACAAGTAGTTCATAAGTCAATCCTTAAAATGAGCTTTAAAATGATTGAAATACTGAATATGATGATAGTAATTGGGATTCTTTTATACAATTAACTTTTTTTCTTTTAAAGAGAAAAGATCTTGCTCTGTTGCCCAGGCTAGAGTGCAGTGGCCCAATTATAGCTCACTCAGCTTCGAACTCCTGGGCTCAAGTGATCCTCCCACCTCAGCCTTAAAAGTAGGTAGGACTATAGGCCTGGGCCACCAGATCCTGCTAATTCTTTTTTTTTTTTTTTTTTAGAGAGACAGAGTCTTATGTTGCTCATGTTCATTTCCAACTCCTGGCCTCAAGTGATCCTCCTCCCTTGGCCTCCCAAAGTGCTAGGATTACAGGTATGAACCATCATGCCCAGCAACAAAGGTAACATTTTATAAGAAAATAAAATTGAGAGGTAAATTATTGTACCGGCTTTCCTTGATATATCCTTTATTCAGAATACTTCAGGCTTGGACTTTGGAGAAAAAAAGTAAGGATAGAGGGGCAGATAGAAGGACAGTGTTCAGTGTCCTTTGTGCAACTGCATGCTATGGGAGGAAAGAAATTGATTTGTGACCTCTTTAAGGCTGATGTTTTCCTCTTAAATACATTTTTTGCACATTCTCATTTGCTTACAGCATTTTCTTAATGAATTATTGGCTATAACCTTTCGGATATTATGTTTTGTAGGCAAAGTGGTTCTTTGTTCTTTCTTTATTTTGCATTGCTTATGACTAATTAGTGAACAGCATGTTAACCTTCACTGTTCAAGTATAAGGCAACCTCGAAGAGAGTAGCTGGCTTATCATTTAAGAAATCTATCTATTTCTATCTCAGTTCATTTACCTGATGTCTGATGCTCAATCAAGTAAAAGAAATTGGTTATGTCCTTGTAATGGGAAAACATGGCTGGCATACTTAAATATTCCAGGGGCTGAGAATGTTTCTATCTTTCCATCCTTGTATCTATCCATTTATCTGTGTGTGTATGTGTGTACCTATCTGTCATCTATCAACTGAGACACAACATAATCCACTCTTCCTTTTCAATAAACCAGTATGTCAACGTTTATATACTGTCCCTAAATGTCTTTCTAGTTTCGTTTTATAAGTACTCTTTTTGTAAGCATATAAGTAATGTTTACTCATAAGGCTCTTAAATTTTAATTTAATTAATTATTAAAAACCTTTTCATATATGTTCCTTTAAATGATATTTTAATGTAGGATGAATAGGCTTCCTCATTCTATCAAAAAAATGAATATAAAGGTATAAAATTTAAATAATGAGATCTACTATAATAATATAGCAGAAAATACTAAAGACAGAATCATAATGTGAAATTCTTGCAATCTGTCGTTGATATTATTTTATACTTTTTGGGTACCATATTAACACATCTATAAGACAGAAAGTTGTTATTTAGCTCCATTTCAGATCAATGTTCAAAAATAATAACAAACTCACTGAACATTATTCATTTCTGATGTTATGTTTGTTTCTATTTGGGAGTTATTTGTATAAGTTTTATTCTAACTATCAAGTATCTAACAGTGTATGTTACATAACTATAAGTAAATTTTTGCATTAATTTTTGTAAAGAAAATAATGATGCCAAATACAATATCAATTTAATATTAATTTTTCTGTGGGAAAAAGCAGTATCTATTGAACTTTTAAAGGTATAGATAGTGGGCAAGAGATATATGGTTTTATTTTTTCATAAAAAATATTAATGTGTGAAAGTGAAAGCAATGGTTTAAGCCATTTAAATAATGATATATTTTGGTAAAATAGAAATTATTTTTTATTTTAATTTGGTCTAAATAATTTGAATAGATAAAAATAAACATTTGATTGATTCTGGAATAATATATATATACACATTATATATGGGATGTAGGAGATGATGTTGAGAGACAATATAATGTGGTGGTTAAAAATTTCTGGGCTCATATTTTTGTCTTTTCTAACCTTCATTTGTTTTTCTAGCTGTGAGATCTTGAGTAAATACTTTTCTAAGTCTTTGTTTCCTCATATATAAAAATAAAAAAGTAATCATCACCGTTGAAGAGGTAGTGATATTCCAATTAAACAATCCAATTATATCCTTTGTGTCAGTGCCTGCCATATAGATCTCAATAAACTATCAACTTTAGTGATTATAGAAATAAGGATAATTTGAATTACTGCGGGTATGCAAACCATTTCCTTAATTGCTATACATAAACATTTATACTGAATACGGATGTACATATAATTAGTACACCTTACCTTCCATTTAAATACCTCATCTTGTCTCTAAAAAACCACTGAGACATGTTTTATACCTTTTATATTTTTCTTAACAAAACTTATGAAGTGGCCAAATTAATCCCAAATTTCTTAGAAAGAGAATTTTGATTTAGTTTCATTATAATGGATGTTAAGACATTACTTTGAAAACGTGTTTATTTCTAATGTGAGGAAATCTCATTCAGCAAATGCTGCTTTAAAATGATTGTATGCTTAGTGTTGGTAGTTCAAATCATATAAATATATAGCACAGGTAAAAATTCACTACCATTATGAATATATCTTTTTGATTACTCATTAAAGAGCAATCAAATAAATTTTAAAAGGGTGGGAGAAACTGGAGAACTTTCCATATGAAGATGACATGACACAATCATGTTTGCTTCCTGTCCTTTCTTTATGCATTTGAATTATAATTATATAATAATCGTACTATAATAATATTCAGGCTTTTCCACCAATTGTTGATGGTAATTGTACTTATAAGATGTCTAGTTGTCTAGGCCTGGACTCCTGGCCTCTCTACAACTCTGATAAGGTATGTTTAGGAAATTTCTTAAGGTTCTAGTCATTGCTAGTCCACTCGAATTTAAGGAGATAATATAGAAAGCCTCATGCACCACAAAAGAGAAGTGGTCATAAGCACAGGAAGGTAAATCGGTGCAGGATGTTGGAGATTAAGCAGGGTAAAGAAGGTGGTTCCCTGCTGGGGAGAGCTGACCTGATATCAGCACATAAGCAGGATGAGGAAGACATACTCCAGGAACACAGCCAAGCGCAGAGTGTCAGAACCCAAATTGATTAGCAAGAGCCTTCCTCCAAGAGGAAACTTTGGCATATTGTTCTAGACACTAATAGAAGAAAAAAAAAAATCTACCATTTAAATTACAAAAATTCCCTTATCCCTTTTTGGTCTGAGAATATATCCCCGTAAAGTATGCAGTCATTGTCAGTATATTACGTTCCAATGTGCTAACATTATTTCTTTAATGGGAAAATCACCAATTTGGTATGAATCCAGGGTTTTATTTTCTCTTTTAATTTAATTTTAATGTATATTTATTTTGTGCTCTGTATTTTTATTATATAAATATTTACTTGGTTGAAAGTTGCAATGCTAAGTAGAAATTTATATTCAGTGAAATCTTGCTCCCATCTCATGCCATTCTCACCTGTCTGGTGGATACAAAAATGTCGATTTTCAGTTTATTTAGCTTTTACCTTTTACCTTCTAAGAACCGAGTGGTCACTTCCAAGCTCTTCACATGTCGCAACTGAAACAGGAAGCTGTAACTTGCTTTTAATCAACAGCATGTGGTAAAGGTGATAGGATGCTACTTCCATGATTACATTACATAAGATTTTACCTTCTATATTGCTAGTGTACTTGGTCTCCCCTTTCTCCACTTGCACACTTTGGTGCAGCAAAGAGCCATATTGGAGAGCCCCAAATGTAAAGAACACAAGGCCTCCAGCCAAGAGCTGGCAAGAAACCAAGACTCTCAATCCTACCAGCTGCAAGGAATTAAATCCTGCCAACAACCATGTGAGCTTGGAAGTGGGGCAGAGGTCATTCTACTGAGCCCTCCCTTCAGGAAAGCCTTGCCAGATAGACTGAGGCAGAGACCACAGTGAAGCCGTCACTGGATTCCTGATACAGAGAAGCTATGAGAGAGTAATGTCCGTTGTGTTTTAGCAGTTAAATTTGTTCTAATATGTTATGCAGCAATAGATAACTTATATAATTATCATTTGATATAATGTTCACTACATATAAAGAAAGGTGTGCCACTTCATTTTTCCAGATTTTAAGGAATCCTTAGTTAACAGATTAAAGGTCAGCAGGAATACAAATTTCTTCCTCAAGCAAAAATAGATTTGTAGATTTCTCCCAATACCAGCTACTAGTACAAACCATGTCTAAGAGATAAAACTAAGAATTTTATTCTTTTGTGGTGAAGAGATGGCAGGAAATACCATGACTGCATCACACTCTGGGATTCACATACATTTTCGATCACCTTATTCATCTACCATGATCTCTCCCTATTTTCATTAATTATCTGTTTGAATTATGTTGTCTTCTTTCTGCTCCTGCCCCATGACCATGCATTTTTCTTTTTTTAGCTCAACAAAGGTATTATCATCAACAGTGCTGTTAATAGCAACATCCCTAATACTTCAACTTTGTTCCACCCTAGCCAAATGTCGTGGAATTTAGCAGATAAAGAATCATGGAACATGTAAATGTAAGGAGAATAAATATAAGAAAATCTATTGATATCATAGTAGTAGGTTAAAATTTCCTTATGTTGTGCTCACTAAAGACTTAAGGGTTATTTGAAAAACTCAACATCAATTACAGATTAAAAAAAAAAAGACTCTCAAGTCGCCTTTCTCTCTCTCCCCCCCCACCCCATCCTTTTATCCATGTTTTCCTCAAATCATTTCATCCACCTTTTTTCTTTGCACTTCCTTCTACTCTCAGTTGCTCTCTTGCTCTCTAGCTTATTCCTCCATCTGTCTATGGAAAAAACCTAAAACATAAGTCTTAATTTTGAAAAACCATAAGCATAAGTTAAGATTAAATTAAATTAAAACAAGAAAGTTCAAAATTACTATCATTATTTAAATTTTTTTCTGAAATTACCAGTAAACTCAAACATTCAAGAGAAACAAATCATTTAAAAAATAGAAATGGCACACATATATCATTATTTTATATAATGTGATTTAGTTTTTGAAAAATCAGTACTAAAACCAAGTGAAAAATATAAATGTATGCAATAACAAATGTGTTTAGGATTAGTTGTTACAGAATTTATATACCAATAGCAACAGCTTTTCTTTGCATTAACAATAACCAGCCCCAACATTTAACAAAAGAAAACAATCCTAGTTATAATAGCAACAAAAATGATTAAACATTCAAACATATACACACACACAAATCTGCCATGGAAAACAAGAACTTTAGTAGAGATACTTTAAAATTCTATAGATTTAAACTAATAAAAAAGATTTATATAAATTGGAGAATGTGAAATGTTTTTACAGAGAAAAAGTCAATACTGTAAATATGTCAATTCTTATATTAGTCAATGAATTTAATGTAATTTTACTTACAAACTTTTTTTGAACAATAAGAAAGCATATTATGTAGCTCATATAAAAGAATAAAAGTACAGGTAAGGAGAAAAATATGGACAATATAAAGATGAAAGACTAATAATATTGGTTACTGACACTCAAATAAGCAAATTGTTTAAGGAAATAGGATAATGTACAGAGAAATCCAAATATATATGAAGATCTAGTGTACAGTAGTGGTGACATTGTGAGGAAAAGATAAAATATTCAATTAATCACATTGTGAAAAATTACTAACCATTTGAAGAATAAAAATTTGGAAATCTTCCTCATCCTATGCATAGAAATTAATTCTAAATTAATCAAATATTTCATTAATTTTAAAAAAGTAAAATTAGTAAAATAAAATATTGGAATTATTTTCATAATTTTAGAGTGAAGAATTTCTTAGCAGACAATTTACAGAGGAAATAACAAAGAAACAGTTAAAAGGATCCTCATCTAGTTAATAACTAACAAGAATTTATAACTTAAATCAACTAAATATCATGTGGTTCCATTATCTTTGCAAATACTTCAAAAAATGAACGGTATGCACAGTTGGCTTTGACTATAGATAAGCAGCCACCCTTATACAATGCTTGCATAAACTTTAAGGACTTCAATTTAATATTTATCAAATTTTAAATAAAAGTGCCCTGTTTTTTGATGCAATATTTCCATTCTAAAAACTAGCCCAAAGAAATATTCACACAGACACACACACTCTCACACACACACACACACACACTATCCTGATCTGTGGAAACAGTCTAAATACTTATAAGCTGAGCACTGTCAAGAAAGGCCTCACTGATGAAATGATATTCTAGCAGACAAGTATGACGAAGTGGGAGAATAGAGCATGCAGGGATCTGCAAAGAGAATAAGAAGTTTAAAATATGTAAGGTGGAAGTATGCATGATGAGTTTGGGAAACATCTTGAAGGGCAACCACAGGTTGGATCATAGTGAGCTGAGAAGAGGTTAAGAAAGAGGGTGGGTGTTCAAGAGATCTCACATCATGAGAAGCTTTTAAATGCCACTTTGATTTTACTCTGCAAGAAAATATAAGTGACTAGAGGGCTTTGCGTAACTGAGTGTTTAAAATATGTCTGACATGACAGTTTCATGTCAGAGATAAAATTTTCAGACTTTATTTTATGGGTTTAGATTTCTAGAGAAATAATCTGAATGATTGTAAATGGGTGGTTTAGGTAACTGTTGTTTTATAATTTTTTGTTCTTTTTAAATCACAAATATAGAACATAAACAGTAGTCTGTGAAGACAAGGCATTTACAGGAAAAATAATTTAATTACTTTAAATTTTAACTTGATCATCTACTACTTGCCTTATCCATTCAGCCTTATAGTCAAAACTTAGTAAACTAATGTAAAAATGTGTCTGATAGAGGATTTTGGCATTCAATGACTTTGTCATTCATGTGGTTAAAGATTTCATGCTTTGGAATTAGGACGTCTGAATTCAAATGTTTGCTTTTTACCTTTAGCAACATTTAAAATCCCAGGATCTCAGTTTTATAACATAGAAAATAGTGATAAGATCAAACTTACAATATTACTATTTGAATTGAAATTATTAAATTAGAATATAAGATTCTTCCAAAACATGCAGAGATCACAAGAAGGTAAATAGTGTAGTGAGATTTCAATCACACACACAAATACACGCATATTATACAAATACATAAAACATATTTACATATCAAAGAAGCAACTGTTCTATTACTAAAATCTGCATGGAGAAATATGATCATATACTAATGCATTGTCACTAGCAATGTTCTCTTGAAAAATGCTAAAAATTTTGCTAAAGAAGTGTCAATTTCATCTTCTTTTTCTCTTTTTAGTTTTCTTGTAAAAGTTTTAAAGCAACTTCTTTGAAACATGTTTAACAATATTTAACAAATTATTTATTTCTAGTAAACATCATTGAATTGTATTTTTAAAATTTAATTTCAGAATTTCAACTGACTAGCCAACCAAATACGTTATAAAATACCCAACAGTTTTTTTTTTCTTTCTTTCTTTTAGTTTTCAATGGCCAAAGGAGGTACGATTTACCTTATAACAATTGGTTCCATTGTTTTTAATGCCCTAATAAATAATAAAAGCAATTCGTACTGAATAATGGCTCAAATGTCTCTTCCAATGATCTGCCTCTGTACACACAGCAGATATTCAGTAAATGTTGATGAGCTGTAATTTATGAGGTACTGTTAAGAGATAAATAAGGAAAATATGGCACTTCTCAGATAGGTGCACTTGGGCATGGTGACTTACCAACTTCACTTATAAAGACCCAATGTTGTCTGGATGTTTTCCTCATCCTGGAGCCTCAGGAAATCAGCTGCACTATCCACAGAGACAGAGAAAACCAGTGAATGTAAAACCACTGATATCTGAGCTTGAGCAGACAATAATTTCTGAAAACAAGAAACATTATCCTACATTAAAATCTATTTAACAATTTGTATTTTTCATTGAAGACAAAGCATTCCATTCAATAAGTGAAATCTTAAAATAAAGATAACTGGGAGATTTAACAAACTGGTATAAATTAATGTCAATCAATAATTAAAGACAAAATATAATTTTCTTGTCTTATTGCTGCAGAGCTTATAGGCTAGAAGTCACTATGTTACTATGGTCAACTGACACATTTCTTTTAATAAATGTCAGAGATAAATGATTTTTTTGTGATTCAAACTTACTTTTTAGTTTTAATTATTTTGTAAGTAAATCTTAATGTTTTTAGTATGTTATCACACTGTGTGATAGATTAAATGTAATCTATTCATACAAATCAATATAATCAATGCATATTAGCTATCAACATTTCTAAATCAGAGAAATACAGCAAATATTTTTAAATTTACTAAGGTACATAGAACAAACTAAAAGAATATGCAATTGGAAAGATTTCTCTACATTCAAAGTGTATATGATCTTCTTAACGTTTATTTTTAAAGTAACAACAAAATTATAAACTTCTGATTCATGAGGAATAGCTTTCATTTATTTATGTAATCTTCAATTTCCTTAATTTTTTATAGTTCTCAGTGTAAAGCTCTTTAATATCCTTGGTTAAATTTATTCCTAAGTATTTTTTATGCTATTATAAATAGGATTGTTTTCTTGATTTTTTTTTGACTAAATTATTATTTTTGTTTACAAATGCCATGGATTTTTGTATGTTGATTTTATGTCTTATGGCTTTACTAAATTTATTTATTAGGTATAATTTTGTTTTTGTAGAGTCTTTGCGGTTTTCTATGTATAGGATCATGTCATCTGAAATAGAGATAAAATTACTTCTTTCCTTTGACTTGGATACATTTTATTTCTTTTTCTGGTCTAATTGCTTTTGATAGTAGTTGCAGTACTGTGATGATTGGAAGTGGCAAGAGTGGGCATACTTGACTGTAACATTTTCTAAATGATCATTATGGAAAAATTGTAATGCATCTTTTTATATATTATTTTGGTATTAGACAATGTTTTAAACTGCATCTATGTGAACTGTATTTTTAGAACTTTTCTTGCGGGTAAATGAGTAGGATGAGAAATGTTATTGTTACATTTGCTGATATTACCTCATTTAATTAGACTGATTTATTATTACTTCCTTTAAATAGATTTTCTGAGAATTATCAATGTCATATTTGCCAATTATTCTAGATTTCTTAACAGCCATTGGCATTTAATTTTGTTTAGTTACTGATGAACCCTGTTGTAACTGGCTATAAATATGGTCAATTATAAAATATCTCAAAAATGCCCATCTTACTAATCACATAGTAACTGGATTTTGACACCTCTAATAATATGTCAGATCTAGGTTTAATTTGATGCATATATAATGTGTGTTTCATGGAGCACACCTCCAAACACACCTATTTTGGTGAGATGGCCTCTTGATCGCATTGACAATTTTAAAAATATAACTTTCAAAATAAGACAATTATAAGAGAAATAGCTGGTAAAATAAACATATTCAGCTTACAGTAACTAATGCTTGTTGTTGGGCTAGCCACATAAGGCTTTGATTTTTACAAGGTCATAATTTAACAAAGGCTAAGTCTGTGTGTTTTATTGCTTGAAAATATATTTTAGAATGGGAGAATACCACATAAATGGTAATCATGTATTTGATATATGGGTATATAGAAGGACTTTGACAAGATATTCTTTCCTATTTGAGCTGTAAATGACAGAGAATGACTTAAGAAAGAAAAGAGAAATGTGACTTCAACAAAGCTATATGATTTTTTAAATTCAGTCAATACAAGCGCCTGTGATCAAAAAATAACAAATATAAATCTAACAGGTATATATTTGTATAGAATTGTGTGATATTTAGTTTTTTAAATAAAATTCATATTTGTATAGTGGTTTGAGGCAAATATTCCAAGTTTTTGAATCTAAAATTTTTCTTATTTGTCGAGATAGAATTTTATTAAATCATCATGCTTAACAATCAAATGAACACTTTTTTTTATCTACTTTTCTTCAAGGGACTAGAGCCCCTTGTGTACAGATAATCTTGTTGAGAAAATATACCAAATACATAAAAATATATTTTCTTTGATTTATTTTGCTAACCCTTTATTGAGATATAATAGATTTATAAAAGTACACAATCATTAAATATCTACCTTTAGAATTTTATTTCAGAGTAAACACAACTATGAGAACACAGGTCAAAAAAATAGAACTTGGCAAGAATCAGAAACCCTCCAAAATACACTTCCAGCTATTCCTCCTATCAACGGTAATCACCATTTTGACTTCTAGCAGTATTTAAATTTTCTTGTTTGAAAATTTATATAAATATAAGCATATCATAATCATGAATTATTTTTTGCCTGATTTCTTTCTGTAAATATGTTTCTGAGATTCATCCATGTTTTGTGTACTGTAGTTTTCTATTGTCATTGTGTAATATGCCATTATATAAATATACCACAATGGTTTTATCCATTCAACTCTTGATGTACATTTGGGGTAGTTTCTGGTTTGGTGTTTAAAGCACGTGAATACTAAAGTAGTCTCATATTTTCACGTTACTGGTATATGGCAGTGAGGATCTCATCCAAATGTCCATTGGACCTATTCTAACCAAAGACCACTGTTACTGCAGTTAAATGAAGCTGAATATATTGCTTTTTTGTAGCAGTGGAGACTGGAAATCAGATCTATGGGGTATATTATGGGGGAGTCAGTAAAGGATACTTATTTATAAGATTCATCAGAATTTGTAAACCAACCAAGTTATTTCAATTCAGTTCCCTTATTTTCAGAAATATAATTCTATACAGGGTTACTCTTAGTCCAGTATCATATCAATGGTCTTGTTGTGATACATATAAATCTGAATACACTAGTATTGAGTTTGAGCTTAGTTTGTCTCTTATGTTATGGTTTGGTATAATAAGGTTTTGTATTTTGCAAGTAACATTAGCATTTGGAAAGTTGTGGTTTCTGTTTCAATTTTTAGTTCTCTGAGCATAGCCTTATTGCTAATAGGTCTGTTTTTTACTTGACAAATTTTTTTGCCTTGGAAAGAGAGTTGAAGCAGGGGTCAGCAGGCTATATGTACTCAGTAATTTCCTGGTGTTATAACTATTTGATTTTAATTTTAAAAAATCATTAATAAATCAAATGCTTTCACGCACATTAATACCAATGCACTTCATTATACTTTGTAAGGAGAAATCGATGCATTCTATTCTGAGAATATAGGAATAAAGATATGCAAACCATTATCATTTTAAACATTTCTTTCAAATCATGTTTCAGTTCAAAGTTTAGAAATGATTGTTTTTAAGCTACCTAATTTGTAAAAAGACTAATAATTACCACTTATAAGAGTGTGGACTCCAAATGGAGTGATAGTAGAGCAATCGAATACAGTGCTTCTCTGGGAGACCCCTGCTGTTTCTCCATATGGATTCTCTGGATTCTCTTGGCTAATAAGAGAGAGAGGAAGATATTTACCAAAAAAAATAAAAAATAAAAAAAGACAAAAAAAAAACAAAAACAAAAAAATCCCCACTATTATCTCTAATGCAAACGAGCTGAACAATTAATAGTCTTCAATAAGAGTTGTACTTGATGAAGATCTTCCTTTCCTATATTCAACATAAAAGTAGGGACAAATCTTTATGCTAATCTACACAGGAAAGCTATGTAGTTTTCAGACAGTAGAGATGAAGAAACAGTCCACTGATTTAACTCTAAAAATATGAAAATCCTTTCAATTGTAGAGATTAAATAGGAAAAACTGGTAAACAAGGAGATATGATTATTTATCAACGGTTAAATCAGATAGTAGCTAATATCCCCATTGATTTCAAGGAGAATTTAGTTATGTTCTATCTAAATATTTTACAGTTTCCAACTGTGTGACTTTGTGTTTCCACAATTCTCATAAATGCTTGAGCCAAAAACCTTAAATAATATTTTGACTGTTTCTTATCACATCTTGTAGCCAGTGCATGTAAGACAAGTGGGCTTATTAGCAAAAAGTGATACTTCAGTTTTGAAGGGGCTTGGCATGCAATGGAGCCTCTGTGCAAATTAGAAAAATATAAATCAAAAAAACAATGAGATATCACCTTACACATATTTGGATACCTATTATTTGAAAAAAAAAAGTGTTGATAAATTGGAAACCTGTATGCTGAACACTGTTGCTGGGAATGTAAAATGGTGTAGCCATTGTGGAAAACAGCATGGCAGTTTCTTAAAAAATTACAGATAGAATTACCATAAGATCCAGCAATCCTATTTTAGATATACATGCAAAAGGAATGAAAACAGTATTTTGAAGAGATATCTGCACTTGCGTGTTCATTACAGCATTATGCACAATAGCCAAGATATGGAAATAACCTAAATATCCATTGGTAAATGAATGGATAAAGAAAACATGCCAGAATACATACAATAGAATATTATTCAACCTTTTATAAAAAGAAAATCCTGCCATTTGTGATGACATGGATGAACCTGGAGGACATTGTCCTAAGTGAAATAGAAGTCACAGGAAGAAAAAGATTACATGATTTGACTTATATGAGTTATCTAAAATACACAATCTCATAAAAGTAAAGAGTAGAATGTGATTGCAGCTTCAAATACTTTGGGGAAGACACATAAAGACTGAGAGACCTGAAAAGAATGGATTCAGGAAGGTGAACTGGCTCCCACAGATATGTGACCTAGGATAAAGGTAGCTTCTATTCCTTTGGGTATAGAGTAATAATGTGATATATATCCTTAATGATTTTCAGGTTGGACATTATTGATAGATTGATTACCTGGCAGCATTTTCTGTTATCTAGGAGAAAGAGAAAAAATAGTTGGCAGAAACTGCATGCATTCTTAATAATAGAGAATAGGGCAAAATCAGGGAAAGCACACCTGTAGTTATTCTAGTTACTGCTGAATTTTCATCTTAATATTCCTCTACTATATAACTCTCAATTATTTATGTAAAAATCTAAATTTCTCTCATTATTTTTTCAAGTCATTTTATAATATATCGTACCACATTTAACTTTACGTTATATTTTAAAAATGTAACTAACTCTATTTTCATCCTTCTTTGCTATCTTCTATCCTTTCTTTGAAAGACTGCCATCTACCTAGAATATCCTTTCCAATGTTTATAGTCTAAAACACTGATTTCATCTGTCAATTATATAATATTCTACACTGTTAATTGATCATTTCATATACATTTGTGCTTTATATTACAATATATGATAAGAGACTTGAGAATAGAAAAATCTCTATTCTTATTTTATATCTATTCTATTTATCTTATAATTAAAATGGATTAAAAGATAAATCATTTTTCATTGTTGACAGTTTTCCAAATGTCATCAACCTATTTCTGCATACAAAAGGAAAAATCCGAGTACTCATTTTGTTATCCTTTTACCGAAGTGCACAATTAATGTGTATTCTAAAAGAAAATATAAAATTATTTCAGATGTACCTTTTCTCAATAGAATTGTAGACTTTAAAAAGGTTTTAATATTCTTAACACAACAGTTTTAGAATTTAGTGACTTTAATTGTTATGTAGCTAAATACTATTTAAAAGCATAGTACTAAAAGCAGAATAAATTAGGTGATAACTTTATTCATGTGTAAAACAAAAGCATCATGATTTTATCAGAAATGAAAACCGTTTTTTCTCTTTCATGATATATCATCCATAAATGAAAAAAAATCGTATCATTTGGATTTCTATAAGCAAAAATATAGCTTAACAGAAAAAATAAGATCTAGTATTTAGTAGCACAACAGGGTAAATTATAGTTAACAATAATTTATATTTTAAAATACCTAAAAGAATGAAATTGAAGTGCTCCTAACACAAAGAAATGATGAATATTTGAGATGACGGATACCCTAATTATCCTGATTTGATCATTACACATTCTATGTCTTTATCAAAGCATTACATGTACCACATGAATATATACAACCATTATGTACCCATAATAATTAAAATAAAAATAATAAATTAAAAAATATGTATTTGATAGTTTATTTTATATTTAAATATATGTTTGGATAATTGAAAATATAGCCAGTGTCTCTTTGCCTGAATCAATATCCTGGCTACAATTTTTGCAGGAAAAACCCTAATAAAAATGTATAAACATAACTATTTCATTAGATGGTTAGTGTTCATCCATAGTCAAGTTGTTGCATAAGATTACATGGATTGTCCATTTTCATAAATCATCAGCCTAGTTCAATCAACATGTTTGCCAAGTACAAAAGGTGACTTTTATGCACTGTTAGTTGAAAGGAGTATAACAATTACGGCAGTAAATTAAGATTAGGTATGTATTTCACAGTTGAAGGCCTAACTATTATCCACTTATTTGAAGAATGCTACATTTTTATATTAATTTATTTTAGATTGTAAAATACCAATATTGTAGTAAAGTGTCACAACATTGTGAAAACAGAATAAATTATTAGTCATTATTAAAATAAAAATCGGAGAGAAGAGAGACTCAGAGAAACAGAGTCAGAGACAGAAAAACCAAGAACACAATTATTGAAAGGATTGGTGCAGAGATCACTCTACCTTTTCTGGATGTATAAATGTGAGACTGAGAACATCAAAGTTTGATGTAGATACCAAGAGTGAGTTTCTGTAAAAGCATTCAGAAGCTATCCTGATACCTATATACCTGATTTTATTCCACTATTACATTCTACATTGAGGAAGCCATCATGAATTGGATTCCTGAAGAGCAATCATTACTACAATTAGAGGTTTCCTATTTCGGCATATTACAAAAAAAAGTCATATTTTCTGAATAATTTAAAAGTTGGTCCAGTTCATATGTCTGTAGGAAATAACTAAATGTGTGTATAATTTAAATGACTTAATATAACATTTGAATATGTTATTAGCCTGTTATTTATGTATGATACACACACACACACACGCACACATATATGTATGTGTATCATTAAAAATGCATACTTTCGAATGCCCTTAGTGTTGGCCAACTGTTTTCTGGAACTTTTACATCCTGAAGATGATGAAAGAAGGGAATCTTTAACCTGTCATTCTGGAAATTTTTTTCACTGCATGATTAATTCAGATATGGAGATTAAATATATTATAGCAGGCAGGCATTGAATATAAGCAGAGATGGGATTTCTTCTTCTGATAGAGAATACACTTCAGTTAATACTAAATTTGACATTGTGTAAACCTGAGGACCTTCAATAGACAACTAATTTAGAAGGCTGATTTTCTGAAGACAAACTGGAGAATAAGTTATTAAAGCAATTATCTGTAAAGGAGAAAAGAGAAATCTTAAATCCCCTTTATCAAAATCTCAAGTGGTTAATACATGACTCTGCATGAATCAAAAAGAATTCTTTCGATTTCCAGGCTAATCTCATCTGGAAAACTGAATTTGCCCTTTAAACATAGCTTCTTCCTGATTACAAGGAACAACAAAAACCCAAAATATCTTTTGCCCCTTTTACAATTTATCAATATTTATTACATTTAAGAGTATGAGAAAGAATAACAGTTTGAAAAATGATACAAAGCAAGTTAGAATACAAAGTTTTTATGAATTTTACCCCTGTTCTAACTTGTTCCGTAACATACAACTGATCACTTTTATTTGATTTCACTTCTGATTTTCTTTTGCGTACCTAGGTCAAGGTTTGATTTTAAAGCTTTAATGAAAATTATTAAATGACTAATTATATTTGAGATTAGCTGGTTAGCTCATGGCTTTTCTAAACCTGATTATCATTGGAAGGCTGGAAGCAATTCCATAATTTTTCCTCAAATGCGATTTCTTGATGCCAATACATGTATTTTTCAGTGTACATTTTTGTGGGTATTTCACAATGAGACAAGATCATACACATAGGTTTTCTTGTTATATAAGAGAGAAATGGGGAAAGATTAGAAGAAGAGTTGAAATGGAGGAAGGAAAGGATGGAAATAAAACAGAGCCACTTTATCTCTTAACATATTTCAGAGTCTCTGAGATTTCACTGAGTCTTTAACAGGCAATTACTGCTTAGGGATTCTTCAGAATAAGAGCACTCAAGTGAGAATAAAGTAAAAATAATTCCTTCTATATTTATACTAAATTGTTAACTGGAAAGATGGAAAAAAATTTTGGATCTACAGATAAATGGAAAATTTTCCCCATTTATATTTCTTTTACTGAGATTCTCATAGACACAAAATTTTGATAAAATTCTAATGATTTCATTGTTACATATTTAGAAATAGTGAAAATCATATAATAAATTACATTGAACTAAATAATATTGATGTATCGCAAGCACATAAAGAAATACATACACGATAAATGTGCATCTTAATGAATTATAATAAAGTGATCAGACTCACCAAATAAGACATTACCATTAAACTAGAAACCTCCTTCTTACTCTCTCCTATGTGCCATCTTTATTTTCCTCCTGAGAAGGAAACTCAATCCTAACTTGCAAAATCAGATTAGTTTTGTTCACTTTGGAAATATATGTAATGAGAACTGCTATCATTTAAATGTTTGTCATTTCTGAAACTCATTTTGAAACTTAATCTTCAGTGTGGCAGTATTGAGAGATGGGGCCTTTAAGAGATGTTTGGGTCATGAGAGCTCTACCCTCAATATGGATTAATCCATTCATGAATAAATGGATTAATGCAGCATTTCCCAGCCTTTTTGGCACCAGGGACTGGTTTTACGGAAGACAATTTTCCCATGGACCCCGGGTTGGGGAGATGATTTCAGGATGATTCAAGCACAGTACATTTATCGTGCAGTCAAACCTCTCTGCTAATATTAATCTGTATTTGCAGCTGTTCTCCAGCTCTAGTATCACCGCCTCAGCTCCAGCTCAGATCATCAGGCATTAGATTTTCATAAGGAGCATGCAACCTAGGTCCCTGGCATGTACGGTTTGCAGTAGAGTTAGCACTTCCGTGAGAATCTAATGCCGCCACCAAAGACAGAGCTTATGCAGTCACGTGAGTGATGGGGAGCGGCTGTAAATGCATGTGAAGCTTTGCTTGCTAGCCTCCTACTGTGAGGCCTGGTTCGTTCCTAACAGGCTGCAGATGGGTTGGGGACCACAGGATTAATGGATTAATGGGTTATTATGTGAGTGAGATTGGTAGCTTTATAAGGAGACAGAGACCTGAGCTAGCAAACTCAGCCCCCCAGCTAAGCGATTCTCTGCACCACTTCAGGACTCTTCACAGTTCCCACCAATAAGAAGACCCTCACCGAATACAGTCTCTCAACTTTGGAAAAAATAAATTCCTTTTCTCTATAAGTTACTCAGTTTCAGTTACTCTGTTTTAAACAACAGAAAACAGACTAAGACAGGAACTATGCAAATATATTCTTTTGTGAGTAGCTTACTATTTTTCATACATTTTGAAAATTATCCACCAATATTTCTGCATTTAATGCTTATACCCCATGTCTCTTTCATTTCATCTGGGACCTCAATGTCATTTCCACTCTACTCACTGTATCCTATATACTGTGCATGCTCTTTTTTATTAATCTTATAATTTTCTTTCTGAGCTTCAGACTGTATATTTTCTTGCGATCTATCTTCTAGTCCACTAATTCTCTTTTCAGCCTTAAATTCACTGCAACACTCAGCCACTGAATTCTGAATTTCAGTTATTTTATTTTCAGTTTTGGAATTTCCATTTAGCTATTGTTTTACTTTTTCTCTTTCTCTGTCAAAAGATTTTACAATTTTACCTTCTCATTTGTCATCTTGAATATACTAATAAAATTTCTTTTTAAGGCCTATATCTGATTGAGATACACACACACACACACACACACACACACACACACACACCTTAGGGGTATTTTTATTTTTCCACTCAATTTAGAGTCATTTCATATATATTCATATATATCTTATGACTGTAATTACCAGATGTTTCATATACAAGTATAGAAATAATTTGAGGTTTTGGATAATGATATCTTATACAGAAGATGGTTAAGTCTAATTAATTTTAGATTAGTACGCTAGGAACATATTACCTCAATCTATTCAGACATTGAACCAGTTTTGAATCTTTGATTAATTCTTTGTTAAGTCATGTCTCATTCTAGCATTCCCTTGTCCTGGCATGAATCTCTTCATATTTCCAACTCTAAGCCTTGTTTTTGTTGTAGTCTCTCCTCTTTGGAAAACACTCAACTTAGATTTAGTGAGACTTCTGAAAGTTCTGTGTAGCTCTGTCCACAAATTCTTACTCAGCTTACCAGCCTCTCACTTACTCTTTTTGAATTAAATCATGCTTCAAGGGATTAGCAGTGCCAGATATTGGGTTTACCTGTCTTGGCTTCCTTTATTTCTGTTATCTTGGTCACACAAGTTTTCATTGATTCCTAGCTCTCAGGTGCCATCATATAGATATTTTTACTAGTCTTTTCAGATTTCAAAATCATTCTTATTGACAGTCTTATTTATAAATAATCTTTCTAACAGCCAGACTGTCACATGATAGTATTTTTTTATCTGCAAGGAAGTGAAATTGGCAATTTACATGTTTTATATCAGATAATCTCCCTGAGAACCCTACAAGTTATATAATGTTCAATATTACATGTCTTCATTTTCACATTATATAAGATTTCTTAAATTAGAACAAAATATGATTTTAAATAATTTGAATGGAAGCCTAAAAATATGACTACATGCAAATACATGGCATCACTTCACCCTGGGTTTCAATGGAATGCAGTTTGGACAATATTTACCACCAAGTTAGGCTTAGAAATAGACCATTTAATGATTGAAAGAATTGATTTTATGGAAATACTAGTAATATTCTTAAAAATACATTTTTGGTTAAGTAGTCACAATGTTTAAGTTCATATTTCAAAGAAAGTTTGATTGATACAAGTTTAATTAAAAAAGAAAAGCAATTAAAATGTATTAATTTGCTTATTCAGAGCAAGAGAAAGGTGAAAAATTAGGGAGATGATAAATGGCCATAAAATAAATAACAGTGGTAGGAATACCAGTCAAATATGAAATGTAGAAGGCTACTAAAAAGATTGAGTTTCTTGTTTATAAATTATAATGGTTCTAATTAACACTTTTTAAGCTGTAATAATATGGATATAGACAGTGATATTTGAAATTAAGGAATAAAGATGGTGTATATGGGAACTCTCCATTTTTTCTTTAATTTAATATGACTGGTGTGTGTGTGTGTGTGTGTGTGTGTGTGTGTGTGTATGTGTGTATGTGTGTATGTGTTTTGCAATAGGCTATGTAAATATTACCAAAGCTTACATACTCCCATGTGCACAAACTTGTGTTACTGTCTGTACCACATAAGGATGTAAAGAGTATATTAGCATTCTTTAGGGAAAAAGAACCAATAGGATGTGCATATAAGGAGAGATTTATTTTATGGAATTGGCTCATGTGATTGTGGGGGCTGGCAATTCTGAATCTGAAGGGCAAGCTGACGCTCATAGACCTAGAGAAGAACTGATGTTGCAGCTCAAGTCCAAAGGCGATCTGGTAGAAGAATTCTTTTTCACGAAACCTCAGCCTTTTCTCTTCAGTCTTTTAATTGATTAGATTAGGTTCACCCCACATTATGGAAGCTAATCTGCTTTACTCAAAATCTACTGATTTAAATGTTAATCTCAGATAAAAAAAAATACCTGTATAACAACATCTGGACTGGCATTTTCCTAATGTCTGGGTACCATGGCATAGCCAAATTGACACAGAAAATTAACCATCACGATGACCCGGCAGTTCCTCATACAGGATATTATACATATAGACTGTTGGAGTTTTTTTTTTTTTATTATTCTTTATTAAGTAATGGAAGTCAAGATAGCAAGTTCAGACTATCAAATAAGATTATAATTTCTCATCTTCAGAATAGTTAAATAGCTTTATGGTGGAGAAGAAAGAGTACATTTAATTTTATGATCATAATTTTCCCAGATCTCAGTTGAGTGGAAAAAAAAGAGGGGAGTTAATATGTCTCTGGAATCTAGCAAAGATAAGACAGAGACCATTCAAGGTCTATATCCTTCTGTTTAGTACTGAAGAAGAGGTGGCAAACAGATTCTCAGGAAGA
>CAUYSK010070740.1:0-34349 GCA_963575035.1 Avahi laniger
TAAACCAGACTTTTAAGTGTGGTATGAAGCAGGGCTCCAAATTTGGCTCTTTTTCTGCCCACTGCTCCACAGGGGCAGGCTAGGGTGAAACAGGGCAGCCTTCATGTAAAAGATGAGAGCAGCTCTGGGTCTCTGGGCTGACATGCTGGTTCCTAGATATTCTCTGTGAAGTATTAATAGTACATCCTTGCCAGTGTGGCCCAACCTTCAGTAAGTGTTGGGCAAAGTCCCTGCTGCTTTCTGCTGCACTTTGGAGAATTAAGAGGAAGGATCCATCCTGCATTTGGGATAAAGGGGCCAGGGAGAGCCGCATCCCAGGCCAGAGGTCAGAATGCTGAAGCAGCGGCATCCCCTGCAGACGGCAGGGCCCAGGAGAGGCCCCCTGCCAAGGGGCCACCGGTCCAAGGAGCAGGGCAAGAGGAACCCGAGTGGACACCAGGGGACTCTCTCAGGAGCTGGTGTGCACTCTGAGGGGTGTCAGTTTCTGACAACAAAGTCCCTGGAAGTCATTATCACTGTAATTTAGCCTTCAAAAAACCAAAACATCTAAAAGCAATACCTAATATCAGAAAGAATTGGTAACTGAGATTTCTATAAATTGCTGGTGGCAGTATAAATTAATAAAGACACTCGGGAGAACGGTTAGAAGCCAACATTTTCACAATCTAAAAATCGTTTTTTAACACCCATAATTTCATCTGACCCTGACCATGACCTTTCACCTAGACAGGACAATATTGTCCTCTTTTAGTAATTGAGGGAACTGAGCCAGAGAGAGTAAGAAACTCTTTGTCTGTCAAGGAGACCTGCACAATATACTTTCCATGTACATCAATACAGCCTTCAGAAACAGAGAAAGGAGAGAGAAGTTTGACACAATGAGAAGTGAAACTGGCCCGGCAGTGATCCCTGGGACCTCTGCCACGGCCAGAGCTGTGCTGTTTTCTTTGGCTTCTCTCCCCATTTCTGGATGCTTCCCTCAAGTGTGGAAGGACCAGGAAGGACCAGAAGGTTCTAGATGCAGTGGGATAAAAGAAGACAATCAATTAAGCATTTGTCCTCCAGGCAGAGATCACACTGTGACTCGAGCACTTGTGTCTTCTTTGCCACCCACGCCCTGGTGTTCCTGTCAGGAACAGAAACACAGTGAGAGGTAATGGAAATCAGAAAAACAGAAAGAGAAAGCAGTTACAGAAAAACAATAAGGACAAAATGGTTGCAGAAAAATATAAAGAGGGAACGGTTATTTCAGTCTTAAAGAATGGAGTAATTAGGCCATGGAACACTGACCACCAGGGCATGAAAAAACACCATAAACAGTTACGGAACTTTCCCCATCTTACGTATATTAGAAAGAATTACTGGAACACGATCTTTAAGTCATGTCCAAACATAGAAAGAATCCTATCCCCAAAACAGTGACGTATCGTTATGAATAATTATAACTAACACTTTCCTAAACTACTACCATAGAAAAGGAAAAACACAGAAGTATACAGGGTCTTCTCCACTCTTGGAGACAGATGCGTTTCCCCTTAGGAAATGTACTTTCGCTTTGCACCCTTAAACTTTCCTTTCAATAAATTCTTCATGCTCACTTGCTGGGTGTCTGCCATCTCTCTCCCTCTCGCGGGCCAAGTCTTGCGATTCTTCCAAGCCAGGAACCCAAGAAATGCGGACCACTTCAAAGTTCAGCTGTGAACAGGACCGTGACAATCCCACGTGGCTCCCCCACCTTCCCTTAGTGCTGTGTGATTAGGTAATAACAGGCAACAACTCAATTCCTGTTATAACATGAAATGGTTAAGATTATTTTAGCCTAGGTAACCGAGATTCCTATCAGGTTAAAAGTGCTTGCTTCTAGAATGTTCTTAAGGAATAAATACAACAGTGGCAATTTCAAGGGCGTGGAAGATATAAATCCCTTCAATTGCACTAGGCCTCAGGGTCTGGCCCAGCCAGGAGGGGCCAGCAGCCCGTGTCTGGGAGCGTTGCTGGGCTGGGAGGGAGAAGCCTCGGGGTGGCAACCAGTGACTTGCGGCCCACTCTGCAGAGGGGTCCAGCACCCCCCCAGGTGGATCAGCTACAGCACATTTTCATACTTAGCAATGACTCGATTCATTAGGGACGTCCTCTAAGGCAATAACGTGGGGAAATTCAGAAACCGGTTGAAAACATTTTAAAGGATAGCATGGTTGCCCATTCAAAGGCCAGGATGTCAGGAAACCACCGTGAGGTCATCCTCACCCCAGGACCCCTCTCAGGACGAGCCCCTCCCTGGCTGGCTCTCTCTTTAGGCGGCAGGCAGCGAGCTGTCCTTTCCTATTCTCTCTCTGTCCCTCACCCTCTGGCCCTCTCCATTCTGCTCTTATCTGTCTGACAGCAGATGAGCCCTCCTTGCTTCAGAGCAGAATGTGGGACCTGTTAGGTCCAGAGCTGAGAGAGACACACGAAGCCTGATGTGTAGCAAAATGCTGTTTATTTTGAGCATCTGCGTGCAGATGGGTCAAGGCCGAAAAAGGCATCCACGAGAGAAAAGGAGAAAGCCTTGGGTTTTATAGAGGGTTCTTCCGGGAGGAGTAAATAAATTCTTTTCAAACAACCAGGAGAGATAAGGAAAGTAAGTGCCCCTTTTGCATTTCATTACTTTATCTCCCTAGGGCTCTGGCAAAGGCTGAGTTCCTAATACACCCCAAGGAAGGGGAGAGGGGTGGGTTTTATAGGAAGTTTGGGTGGAAGTTTGGGGAGGGTGAATTCTTTAAGCCTGACAGGACCTTTTCATCCTCTCTTTTAAAAGGTAATCATTTTTGCTCATTTAAAGTGATTTTGCTAATCACTTTTTTAACAAGACAAAAGCAAGACACAGAACAATTAGTAAGATTCTAGAATCTTGAAGTTCTTTATAATTGAGGTGCCTGGTCTACATGTCTGCCCTTCCTGAAAAGGAGCTATCGATCGATTTGAATTTCAATCTTTGATTTTGTGTCGTTCAGCAAACAAGTACTGAGGACTTAATAGGGCCTGGGCACAGCCCTGGGTTCAAGTAATGAGGGAGAGATAGAGAGAGCGCTGTCTACTACATTATTCAACAGGCACCCACCACGCAGTCAGAAGTACTTCCAGATTACGTTCTTCCACCCACCCAAGGGGCTCGGGAAGAGCTCCCCTCCGGGCAGAGAGGAGGCGGCCAGGAAGACCGCCCACCACTCCCAGACTCTGAGCCAGAAGCAAAGCTCTGGCAGTTTCTAATCAGCCAGAGTCTAGAGTAGGGGCTGCAGTCTCAGGCACACCCCTTCACAGCCAGGGTTTCTTTTAATCAATTTCTTTCATGATGAAAAATGAGTAACATTTACTTACCCAGGTTTTAAATTTTTTCATTTGGAGATGACAGGACACTAAAATGCTAGACATCTGGAAAGCCCTTGGAGCCTGGGAGGAGGGAGGAGGATCCAGTTTGGGCTGGGGTAAGGGCTTTTTTTTTCTTTTTGAGACAGAGTCTCACTCTCTTGCCTGGGGCGAGTGTCATGGCATCAGCCTAGCTCACAGCAACCTCAAACTCCTGGGTTAAAGCGATCCTTCTGCCTCAGCCTCCCGAGTAGCTGGGACTACAGGCATGAGCCACCATGTCCGGCTAATTTTTTCTATATATATTTTTAGCTGTCCAATTAATTTCTTTCTATTTCTGGTAGAGACGGGGTCTTGCTCTTGCTCAGGCTGGTCTCGAACTCCTGAGCTCAGAACGATCTGCCGCCTCGGCCTCCCAGAGTGCTAGGATTACAGGCGTGAGCCACAGCACCCAGCTGGGTAAGGGCTTTTGAAAAGAGGTGCAGGGAGTGGGGCCACCCTGGGGGCTCCAGGGGACGCCAGGCCCAGCCTCCAGTGAGAGGGATGGACCCCGGCAGGGACCGTGTGTTCTTTGCTAGAGCTGCCGTGACAAGTATTATACACTGGGTGGCTTAAACAAGAGAGATTCATTGTCTCGCCGTTCTGGAGGCTGGAAGGCCAAGATGGAGGTGGGTCCCCTCTGGAACTTTGAGGGAGAGTCTGTCCTAGGCCTTCTTCAGCTCTGGCAGTTTGCTCACAGTCTTGGGTGTTCCTTGGTGTGTAGAAGCATCACCCTCAGCTCTGCCTGCGTCTTCACGTGGTGTGCAGGTGTGTGTTCAAACATCCCCTTTTTATAAGGACACCAGGCACACTGGATTAGGGGCCTACTCTAGTCCAGTGTGACCGCATTTCAACTAGTTATATCTGCAATGACCCCATCTCCAAATAAGGCCACACTCTGAGGAACTGGGGGTTAGGACTTCAATACATGAATCTGAGGGACACAATTCAACCAAGAACAGAGGGAGTGGAAGCTGGGAGCGGGGCAGGGAGAAGACTTCCAGGCAGAAGCAGCCTTAGTTTCAAGGATGTGACTGACAGACAGCCCTGCCGTGGTCGCAGGAAGTCTACAGGGAGGTGGGAGGCCCTGCTGTGGAGACACCTCCAGGCCGGTTCAGATGTGGGGCTTCCCTCCTCAGGAGCATTTTCCAAAGCCGGTCCTAGCACCGCAGATGACAGCAGCCAATCGGGAAGTCCTGGGAGCAAACTGTATCTTGCTGTGTGTTTGTTTAGGTGGGTAGGGAAAAAACATAACTAGCACTATAAACTCACTAATGTTTGGTTAATAAAGAGGGTGTGAATAAAGTAGGTAAGTTTCAAAAAGTGAATCTGTTTTAAGAAAAATATCAATCCTATGTAGATACAAAAATCTACACAGAGGTGGTAAAAATCCACAGTGGTAGCTGAATGGCTGAAGTTTGGGAAACTGTTAAGTCAAACTTAAAACAGATTTGTCTTTTCAAAATATAGATCTGCCAGTGTGGTGGGGTGTGGGTGGGGAGTGGGGAGAGGGAGAGAACCAGAGACTCTGGTCCCAGGTGAGTCCAGGCTGAGGTGTCAGCAGAGCTGGCTCCCCCACCCCAACCCCAGAGCCAGTTCTGAGCTGGACACCCACCCTCCACCCACATCTCCACTGTCCCCTTCACTGGCACCGCAAACCCCCTCACCAGTTCCCAACACTTTTTGAAATTAAAAAAGAGCCCCTTTCCATGATATACTTACTATGAGAAATAATCTGGGACCTGCCTTCCTCTCTAACCCCACTGTATTGCACTTCAATCCAGGAGTATTGCACTGCTCCTAGTGTAATACTAGCACTCAGAAGACACTCCACCAATGCCTGTCGCAGGTATGGACACTGAGCGTCAGTGACTGTGCCATTCATGCAACTGAGCCCAGCCCAGCTTGATCAATTCCTCGCACAATGCAATCCTTCTTTGAAAAAATACAAGTCCAATCCTAAAAGCAGGATTTTTTTTTGTTTTGGGGTTTTTTATTTTTTAATATTTTGAGGTTTGAATCTTCCAGTCTTCCTCTTTTCTCTCTCTCTCCTTTTTTTTACAGAGTCTCGCTCTGTCACTCAGACTAGCGTGCAGTGGTGTGGTCATAGCTCACTGCAGCCTCAAACTCCTGGGCTCAAGTGATCCTCCCACCTCAGCCTCCCAAGTAGCTGGGACTACTGGTACGTGCTACCACGCCTAATTTTTTTTTTTAAACTTTTTGTAGAGACAGGGTCTTGCTATGTTACCCAGGCTGGTCTTGAACTCCTGGTCTCAAGCAATCCTCCCACCTCAACCTTCCAATGTGCTGGGATTACAGGTGTGAATCACCATGCCACACCCTGTTTATGTATTTGAGTCATATGTTCAAATACCTAAGTTTGCTTTTTTATGGTTGCTTTATCAAATAAAAGACAAAACATGTTAATTATGAATCTACTTTTTTTCCTTCTGCCTAGAGCTTTTCAGAAACAAGAGTCCTAAAGAAAATTTGTGATTGATAATGATTATAAGAGTTGGGCAAAACTTGGGAGATCACACAATTGGAACATTGGCATTTGGGAGTAGATACCATCCTGTTCACAATTCTCATGCCCACAAGTGTCGTAAGACGTATTTTGGGGCTCCATCACCATATATATGTATGTTGGCCTATTTCTCTATGGCTACGTAATGCGCATTATAGTCCAAATAATCCTAAAAAAACAGAGTCATCTTAAGTGAGGAAAGATGGACATTAAGTACCCTATCACCATAACCTTTTTTATTTTCCAGGCTTTAAAGACTGTTTTTGCAAAATAAAACCCAAGGTTAAAAAAATATATCTAATAGTGGGTTGGAAACTAGGTCTGGATATTATTCTAAGCTCTGCCACAGGCATACAATTTGTCCTTGGGCAAGCTCCCAAGCTTATCTGTATCTCTGTTTCACCATTCCCAGAATGCAGCCTAAAGAGTCATCTCCCTCTCACTATTGTGGATGACGAGACATAAGGATGCTCATGGCCTTTTGCACCTCTCTTCTAAGAAGGGTGGAGGTCATTACCAGGGGATATGTCTGAAAGAAATAGTTAGATTAAAACTGGGAATGTGCAAAGAAGAATGATTAAATTCTAGAGTGCACAAAGCTTGAAATGAGTTTATAGCCTATTACTATTCTTTTGGTCCAAACAAAAAGTATTGCTTAAACTATTAAAATGTTTTTTCTTGACACATCTAATAAACTCCTTGAGAGAAGATAGATTCTACGTCTCTTTGACATTTCCCATTAATTAGTAATTGCTCACTGAATTGAAATATTTGCTGCTTTTCTGACAATATCTAGAGCATTTCTCAGCATCTGTTTCATTTCTCCATTGTTCTCGACAAATGTTCTGTTGTATGAATAGATGGCTGTGTTGTTTGTTTACACTATTAGGTAACAATTTCCCTTTGTTAAGTTTCCAATTTCTGGCTTTATTAACTAATGCTGCAATATGCTTTCTCATGCATCAGTATTTCCCTAGACATCTCATTACTTTAAAGTTGAATGTGCTGTAGAATTTTGCAAAAGGAAAAGTGATAAACACTAGGAAAAACAATTCATACAAATAAAACAAAATGTGATTAGCAGACCATATATTTGTAAGGAAAGAAAATACTCATAAACATTAATAGTTATTGACAGTGAAATGATTGATGTTTTTCAAAATCAGAAACAAACTATTTATTTAAAAAGACCATGACATTCTATCATTTGAAACAAGAAATTTAATATTTCCTTACAGTAACATATTTCTCAATAAAAAGCCTTTTATTTTTTGCTGTCTGGTCTTATGACTAAACTTTTAAAGTTGTGCTTGTTTACGAGGCAGGTGTTCCTAATTAAGAGATAAAGCCGAATAATTTGTCCTGCTCTGTAAAGAAATTAGGGCTTTTGGTTTTCAGGTTTTTAATGAGAAGCCCTGCTGCCCGCAGGAGCCCAATAAATATTAATTGCAGGAATCCAAGGCGCGCAGCCGAGCGGACCTTAGGGACCCGGCAGTCCCACCTGCTCGCGGGGCGGGGAGTCGCTCAGAACCCCCGCAACGTGCAACTCGGAAAGCCTCGTTCCCGCTGAAGGGAAGGGCTTTCTCTCTCGGGAAGGTTCCCTCAGCCCGACCTTGCTCATCCGGCTGGACAGGCCACTGCCCGCCCAGGAGCCTAGACCCAGGGGCGCGGCCGACACCCCACTCCCGCGGCCTCCGCGCAGGCTCCGCCCCGCTGCTTCGGGCCCCGCCCCCGGCCTCCCCAGGCGTTGGCCCTAGCCAGGCCCCGCCCCCTGCCCTGGCCGCTCAGGGCGGCGGCCCAGTCAGGTCCCGCCCCTGGTGTATGCCTCGCCGCCCCACCCCCGCCCTAGGCATTGGCCCTAGCCAGGCCCCGGCCCCCGGCTCTGGCCGCTCCAGGCCCCGCCCCCGGCGCAGGCCCCGCCCCGCCCCTCAATACGCGCTCCGCTCGGCAGCCTGTGGAACGCGGCGGCGCTGCAGCTTTCGGTCCTTTGTGTCCCGGCGGCTGCGGCCTCTCAGCTCTTCACCCGGGCGATCTCTCGGCCCGCTAGCTTTGCGCTCTCCGGTGACGGACCATGTCGGCGGCGGGAGCGGGCGCGGGCGTGGAGGCGGGCTTCTCCAGCGAGGAGCTGCTTTCGCTCCGCTTCCCGCTGCACCGCGCCTGCCGCGACGGGGACCTGGTCACCCTCTGCTCGCTGCTGCAGCAGACGCCGCGCGCCCATCTGGCCGCCGAGGACTCCTTCTATGGCTGGACGCCGGTGCACTGGGCCGCGCACTTCGGCAAGGTGGGCGCGGGCGCTTTAAGGCGCCATTTTCCGCGGCTTTCCAGTTGGGGGTCGGGAAGGCGGGGGCTGGGGGCCGCGGAGCGTGCCGGGAGCGCGGGGCGGAAGCGGGGTCGGCGCTACTGGCGCCGGAGAGGCCTAGGACGCATGTGCGGCGGCGCGCGGTCTGGGGCCTGGCACAGGGTGGGCGAGTGGCGTGCCGGGAACGCGGGGCGGAAGCGGGTGGGCGGCCGGCGGGGCCCAGGGCGCATGTGCGGCGACTGCCGGGCTGAGCACGTTTCCGGTGGGGTGGGCTGCCGGAGACTCGGCCTTGCAGTCCAGCCGGCTGACTGGCGCCTGGCGCGGGGACTCGGGCAGGGCTGTGGAGCGCGGCGCGGGCCTGGGCAGGAGTCCCGGGGGAGGCGCTGAGCCCTCGAGAGAGCCAGGTGTCCCGGAGGCTTCCCGCTACCCGTGGCCCCGAGGCGGCTGTCCTTTCTGCTTCTGTCCTGCAGCAGCTTCGCTTTTAGCTGCAGGTGGTATTCGAGGTGGTTTCAGTTGTGGACTAACTGACCTGATTAGATTGGGAAGTCCCCAGGTGGTCGTGTAAGTGGAGTGCTGACGCCTCTCCATGTTTTTGGGGCGTAGAAAGTCATATTTGTTTTTAAAATTCTTAGCTTGCGCAGGTGTAGTAAAATTAGTAGTTATATTTGTCTTGCTCTAAATTACTGTGAAAGTGGCTAGGTTAAGTAGCATTGGCCGGGTACTCTGACTCTTGCCTGTAATCTCACTTTGGAAGGCCGAGGTGGGAGGATCGCTTGAGGGCAGCTTGAGTAACACAGCGAGACCCCGTCTCTACAAAAAAGAAAAGTTAGCCGGCGGCGGTGGCGGCTTATGCCTACAGGCCGAGCTATTCGGGAGGCTGAGGCTGGAGGGTCGTTTGAGCCCAGAAGTTGGAGGCTGCGGTGAGCTATGACAACGTCACTGCACTCCAGTCTGGGAGACAGTGAGACCCTGTCACCAAAAAAAAAAAAAAAATTAAGCAGCATCGTCTTCCTCTGTCGCCTTTACATTTCCCTACAGCTTTTTTAATTGAAAGTTTTGGGGGAAATAGTGCTATTTTAAGTTTCAAAAAGGTTAGATAACTAGTTTCCTCATCTGTGAAGTCGATTGGGGTATTTGCTCAGAGAAGTAGTTGTCTTAAACTGAGTTTACCATGCATTTCAAAAATGATCCACTTTAATGATTAACCTTTTTTAATTTTCCAAAATTCAGGAACATTTATAGATGTTTTCCCTCATAAATGAGGTTAGATTGAAATAAATGATTTTGCTGATACATATGGGAGATTCTTGTACCAGCTGAAGTAGCTTCAGGTGCGTTTCTCTCCCTAGTGCTACATCCCTGCACACTTGTATCTTTTGGGAAACAGTTCCTGATTCTCCTTGTAAAATGGAAAAGTCAGAGACTTAAGAAATGAAAGGGAGTTTTGACAGTGGGGATGGGGCAAACAAGTTAATCAACCCTCAAGGGCTGTTGGATTCCCCCAGCTCTGTCCAAAGTTGTGCTATTCCAGTTACCAGCTGCAGAAAAGGAGTGCCCATGGGAAATCAGTTTCGTAACAAACAAAAGTTAAAGCACTCTATTTCCTTCCCTTCAGCCTCTAGCCTTGAATAGATTTCCCAAGGCAGTCAGTAATCTGAGGATTCTCTTCCTCCAGAGTGCCTCTTGCTCTGGTTTATTTTGACATTAAGCCTTAGAAACTGAAAGCATTGTTCCTCAACATCTTTTCTGTCCCTGTGTTTTGGGGAGAAAACAGTCTTCTCACAGTCAAGAACTGCTTTTATTTTTTGAGCAGACCTCCTCCATGGTTGGTTTCCTCCCCTCTACCCTTGAGAGGAGGTTGAGGATGACACAGTATCTCATGATAATCAGTGTACAATCTGTAGACTGCCTAAAGCCTCATTACAAATGGTCACTTAAAATACTTACCAACTCAAGGATGCTTTCAATTATCTCTGAGGATAAAAATTGCCATAACTACTTTAAAATGGTAAATTTTGTGTTATGTGTATTTTGCCAGAATGTTTTCTGAAGAAACTAACTAAAATCACTTTTAGAAAGTCTCTCTCTGTGAGGAACTTGAGTAGTAGATTTACTTTGGAGACCAAATGTTTTTACTGGAGGCAATTCCTTTATTGTTTTCGACTGTCTTTAGTCATTAGGCCTGTACGGTCTCAGCTACAGAAGGGGCCTTAGAAATCCTTGTCTCTCCTGTCCATGCCCATCTGTGAGAAAAAGCTGGCAGAGCAGAAATTAGGCCAGGACTCAGGGCTACAGCTTCCCAGGACAGGCTTTCGCCCCACCTTGCCAGCGGTTGCCCTCTTTGTGTATAGGTTCAGGCTTGTGTTCTTAGAAATGTGCCAGTGGTGCACAAGTTACCTAATCGTTTGCGAGGCTTATTTGTTCCGAGAGGACTAAACATTATTCAAAACCTATAATTACACCTTGCTTTGTAAAATACACTCTTGAACAGTATCTTTTCAGAATTCCAAACCCAGTTTCCTAAATTAAACCAATGTGTAGCAGATTTAAGTCTGAAGAGCTCTCAGTTGATGTTAAAGATTAATGACTTCAGCACACAAAGTGATTTTTCATCTTTGTTTCATTTTTATTGATTTTAAAATCTTCATTTTTCACTCAGTAAATTAATAAAGGCAGTAAATCAAAATACACACAAGTTGTCTCATCAGTCTTCACTCCTAGGTTCAAGTTTGTTGAAGACAGACCATGTTTGAAATCTGTGTACTCCCAACTGTGAGTTCATCTCACAAAAGTGTTCATCGAAGTGACCTATCCTTTGCAAGGAAAGGCTTAAATTACTAAAGAGGTGGATAAGGATGGGAGTGTCAGATATTTTTTCTCATGCGAGGTCTCTCCTCTTGAAAGAGAATTGCTTACAGTTCATGCTTTTTCACTAGCTCCTTTGTGATCCAGGAGGGGAAACAGGCAGGCCAGCATTGGAGTACATGTGGAGCTGAGCAATTGCTTGACAAAATAAACGGTAGGCGCTGGCACTGTTGAACGTGATGAATTCCGTTAGCCAGAGGCTAGCATAGTATTGATACCTGGCTACAAAATTTTGTCTTGCCAGTCTTCTTGTTAGTCACCTGTAAGGTGCAGAGCTCAGCTGTGCTGTAGGTCTTGCTTTGCATAGCTTTTTTTTTTTTTTATCAGTTTGAAAAGACTAAGAAAATAATATGGAGAAGGGGCCTCAATTGAGTATTGGATAATGAATGAATATTCAGTGCTGGCTTGTATAAAAGTGTGCAACTGTGCACAGTAAACAGTCTTTGACTGTAGTTTACTGTGGCTACAGAAAATTTTGTAACCTATGAATTTCTTCAACGTTTTCTTTGTGTTGAATAGTATGTGCAAAAAACCCAGTTTTGGTAGAAGGCTTTCAATAATGTGCTCTAATCTTTTCTGATTGGGGATTTATTCAATGTAGGGAAACCAAAATATTTAAATCTGTATAGTATTAGTCTTTTTGCATTTCTTTTTATTCCTATGTTCCAACTTTTTAATAAGGACGAGGAGGAATGTTCTTTTAAATGCCTTTTAAAATTTGCATGGTATTGGGAAGGAAGGAATTAATTTGTTCTCACACAAAAAAATTAATAACAAAAATACCATTTATCACCATTATAGAATTTAGGCTATTTGTGTAATATTTAATAGTAAACTGACATGTCTCGTATGTTTTCATCCTCCTCCTGTTTTTGAAGTTGGAGTGTTTAATACAGTTGGTGAGAGCTGGAGCCACACTCAATGTCTCCACCACGCGGTACTCCCAGACACCAGCCCATATTGCTGCTTTTGGAGGACATCCTCAGTGCCTAGTCTGGCTGATTCAAGCTGGAGCCAACATTAACAAACAGGTGATTGACTGTTTGCTTTTCTTTTTTTCTTTTTCTAGTTATAATTATGCACATGGTACTGTTTTAAATTGAGGCCTTAATTAGAGTTTGATATCTTTACCTGAGGGCAAACTGGAATTTGTTTCTTCAATTATTTGTGGGTAATAGGCCCTTTCTATAGCAATGCTTTCTGTTTATAAGAGTGCTTTATAGGTGACTATTATGTGACTCAAGTTAATCAGCTATGTCCAGGGTGATTTGCCCAGGGTTATGGCTGGTAATTAAAGGAGCCAGGCCTGGAGTCCAAGTTTCCTGGTTCCTTGCTCACAGCTGCCTTAGCTTCATTCCCACAGATAATTATTTAAAAAAAACCACATTCATAGAGCAGGGCTATTAAGTCAGCTCTGAAGTAAGTTAATGTTGCTTTACGTACAAGTTAGGGATGATGACTGGTTGCAGATAAGTAGCTACAGGTTATTTACTACATGGGAAGAGTGAGTGATACACAAACTTGGGATTTAAGATTAAGTATACAAACATGAACATAATTGTGCCACTGTTTTCATGGTGTGTTTTCAGTATCTTTTCACCTAAATGAAACATATATGCATGCAAGTGTTCAGATTATTAGGGACTTGGTTGCACAAGACAGACATCTGGGTATAGAAGCATCCATAGAGAGTCTGCTTTGGAGCCGTCCCCAGACCTCTCTTGTGACAGGTACCCTGCGACCCTTGAAGTCATGGTAGCCCTTTTGTTAGCTGCCCCAACACACTGTTGACTCACCTTGAGGTGATCAGTTTTTCTCATTTCTCTATATAAGCTCTTACAAAGCTAGATCCAGGTCTTTTTCATTCTTTGTTGCTTGTGTACATTTAATTTTTTTGAACCTGGCATAGCAAACTCATCTTCTAGTCTGTTAATCTTTTGGCATGTTAGCTGCTAACAGTTCTAAGTTCATTTTCCTCAAGGCGAATACTACAGACTGGCCATCTCTTAGGTGAGCCTAGGCGGTTACTGAAACGCAGATGTGCTTTCTGCAGCCTCAGTGTCTGAGTTTCCCCAAGAGGAAGTAAAGTCAACTTTCATGTGATTTGTTTTTAGAGTCTGTATTGACTGGCCTAGGTAAGTATTTGCAAGCCTTCTCTTTAATACCCCTTCTAGATTTTAGCTGGCATTTGATGTTGCCTTTAGTTTGTAGTACCTAGATTAGACAAGCTAGGCACCTTTATTAAAAATCAAGGTGCCTCGTCTGTCTTTAGATTTCTAGCACCACTCTCAGTCCCTTTATCAACCAGAGTTTGCCATAGTTTAGAGGTGACTGGTCTGAGCTGGAGACTTGGGTACCCTTCACATGGCTCTTACTCTTGGAAGTTTTGGTGGCAAGTTTCTTTAAACAGGGTGTGTTCTGCCCTTTTTTTTTTTTTTAAACAACAGAAATGTATTTTCTCACTATTCTGGAGGCTAAAAGTTCAAGATGAAGGTGTCAGCAGGTTTGATATCCTTCTGAGGCATCTCTCTGAAGCTTGTAGTTGGCTGCTGCCTCATCGTGTCCTCACATGGTCTTTGCTGTGTGTGCGTGCATTCCTGGTGACTCGTGTATTCTGCCTTCAAAGATTGTTCTTGTATGACACTAAACAGGAGCTGGGTAGTTTTGATTTTTCTTTGTCATCTGTTACTATCCCAAGGTAACAAACCCTTTCTTTATTTCATCTTATTCTGAGGATAGCTTTAAAAAAACTTTTTGGAGGGGGGGGTGCAAAAACCTCATCTAAATCTCAATTTTAGTTTTCCTGGCAATATCAGTGTAATTTTTATTGGTCCTTATTTTGTACTGCTTCTTTGTCCTCTCCTTTTTGGGAGGGTAGGGCTAGGTTTTTGCTTTTTTAAAAATCTGAGTTCACTAAATAGTTTTCCTGCATAGCCACATGGTTTTCTGTGTTTCTCTTTCTTCAAAAATGAGATTTTTCTGTTTAGAGCTTTATGTTCTGTTTAGAGCTATGTAGACCCCTGTTTAAATAAATAGACATATTTTTTCCCTCTGCTAAGCAGTGGAGCCTTTCCTACTCTGTTTTTCTGTAAATTAATCTACCACTGTTTGTTTTAGCTTCGGGTGGCCCCCACCCCAGCTTTAAAACTCCAGTGAGTTAATGCACTGGTGAAGGATCCCAGATGCTTACTGAATGTTGAGCCAACTGTTTTCTGGTGTCACACCCCAGCCACACTTGCCCCCCTCCTGCTTTTGATCTCTATCCCTTGATTATGTGGTGGTTGCCTGCTGCCAAGTCCGGCGTGTGGTGGCTTTGAAGTGTGATTGCTACTGAGCCCTCAGGACTTCTAGCCACAAATTGTTAATTTTTCTAACAGAAATGATTTTCTTCTCTTGATGGCTTATACCTTTGATTGCATTTGCTCTGTTTGCCTTTACTTACATGACAGTGTAAGCTTTGTTTGGATGACTTTAGTCTCCGCGGTAGTTTCCCTGGGTCTGCTCACTTCCTTCTGCCTGTATTATGTCTTTCTTGCCAGCTCCATCACGGAGTTCTAAAGCATAAATCTGATTCTTACGCAGAGCTTGCTGTGCTTGACCTTTGTGTTGTTCTCCCTTCTCTTTGCCAAACCATCTTGTCTAAAATGTGTTCCCAATTTCAGTTCAAAATAGAAAATTCAAGGAAGACATTGGTGCCGTTGACTCAAGTTAGGGTTGTGGTAGGCACAGAGGAACGTGGATGGATCAGGCGATACGGTAGCTGTTATGTACTATCTCTTGGCCTCGATTACTATTTTAATGTGAGGTGTCTTTTTTTTATTTGTTATAATTATTCTGGGTTAATGTACAACACATTTGTGCTAAGATCTACCAGAAAATGGTTTGTGAATCACCATTGAGAGCATTCACACCCTCGAGATGCTTGGTCGTTGACCTTAGCTAAACACTCCCTGACTGGTTTTATCCTCTCTCCACTTGGAGGTTTCTGTGTTCTGCTTCAAATCCTGCTCACCACAGTGTTATATTTCAAAGATGAATGAGGTCATCTTTGGCCTGTGCTAATTATTTTAATTTAAAATGGCAGAAGTTTTGTTAGGGCTGAGTGTTTATGTGTTGCTTTTTGTTGTTTCAGGATTGTGAGGGTGAAACTCCCATTCACAAGGCTGCTCGCTCTGGGAGCCTGGAATGCGTCAGTGCCCTTGTGGCGAATGGGGCTTACATCGAGTAAGTGTCTTCGTTTATTCTTCGCAAGTAAAGATGTAGTCAAGGATGTTGTTTTTAAAGACAGTACTTAGAGTAAGCAAAAGTCTTAAAACTTTGTTTTTAAAATTAGTAATGTAAAATTGCCTTTTAGAGTAGTTGGTGTTAGTAGGACAGTGGTGTGGCATAAACTGACCACTAGCAGAAGGGGGCTTAATTTCACAGCAGCCTCCGAATTCTTGTCATGAGAGAGAATATTTGGATGGAAAAAACAGTTTACTAATTAGATTTGGAACTTGGCATCATTGACTCTGCCACTAACTAGTTGTGTCACCATGGGCGAGTCTTCAGACTTTTCTTTGCCAACTTGTAATTTCAAAACAAGAAGCTTGGCTTGGATTAGAATATCTTTTCAGGCCTCTGGCTCAAAAAATTCTTGAAGACAGCTTTGCTATGTTTTAATTTCCTCCTCTTAGCAGATGAGAGAACATGTTTAAAGCCTATTATGACTTAATGATTTATAGCTCCTAGGAAGATAGGACTGTATACATTAAAGACTTCAAACTTCCTGTGAGTTTCTGATACTGATGCATTCATTGTTCTAGATTGTCTTTGTTTTAGCCCAGTTTACATCAACTAGATTATAATTTGATAGAATAATCTTAATGTTTAAGTCTTTTAATTTAGAAATGTGAGCTTGTATACAGACATTAGCTAGCCATGGCATTATACGTTTATTTTAGGTGTTAAATTCATGTGTTTTAACTTTCTCTTAAAAATTTATTTTATAAAAATTTTTCTTCTGCAGTTCACAGCATTAACAAAATGGATGCGGTTTTCACCCTTAAATGTTGAGTGTAAGCTATAGAGCTGTAATAACCAAAATAACTGATAATACCAGCTTTTTTGTTTTACCTTAAGTGTTACGAATGATTCATAATGATTAATTATAAACCACATTATTCTAATTGGAAATGTGAAAATTTAGACATTGGGAGAAGTAAAACCCACAGAACTAATTTAGTTTAACCCTTTGGTTTCCATTTCATTGCTTTGACTCTGTATTATAATAAATGTTGAAAATAGATCCTGGACAGCAAAACCATAGAGGTTAATGCAAGGCATGTCTAAGTACCAGAGGCTGTCATGAGTATCTTAGCTTCTGTTTCATTAAGTTCATTGGCAAGATTTATCATTAGATTGGGCTTGGATCCTTTACTTATATAGTGACCTAGTGTTATAAATATGGCCTTTATCTACTGCTACATTGCAGGGACCCTGGTGACTTCATATGTAGCTATGACATAAGGTAATGTAAAAAGAACTGATCATATGAATACATCTTATGAGAATTTTAAGAGAATTCTCAATGGGTTGCTCTACAGCAAAGTTACATAGGCATTTTTCTTAGCTATATTTAGATTAAAAACAAATCTTTAATAACAGAAGCTTTGATTATAAAATACAGAGTCATATATAACGTAATTGATTAAATTGCTTAATTGTCATTTATTGAAATAATTAGAAATTGATTTTTAACGACTTATTTTTCTAAATAATACTCTAATTGGTCCTGAACATTTTATTACAAAGATGTTAGTTTCATTCATTTTAATGGATAGCTTAATCCTTTGAGCCAATAAATATCTATCACAATGTCCTTTTTTACTAGGTATCTTTTTAAAACTGAGAATTTTTATTTACAATTCTGTCCTTGGTTACAGGGCCCTCAAGTGTCTCTTTCCTACCAGGTGTGGCTGAGATGATGGCCTCAGGTGCCAGTCTGTTTTTCCTTCTCAATATAAGAGCCACCCCTCAAGACCCTGCATTATGGTGACTTCCCTGGACTGAGCTTTCAGATATTTTTAGAAGAGATATTTAACCTGAGCTACCTAGCCAAAAGCAGTTCTTAAAATTATAAGTCTTTGGCCTGGGGATAAAGCACAAGTAATTGTAATTTATCGCTATTGCATATGTGGTTACTTAGTTTTAACATAAAGATAAAAATGTCAGTTTTGCCAGTAATTTAAGTTGTAAATTGCTTCTTGATATCTGTTCTGCACATTTTTATAATTTACCCCTTTTAGTCTACCAACATATAACAGTTTGAATCCCCCGAGTAATGGTATTCAGGTCTTTTTTATTTGTTCCCTTATAATGCTACTCATATAGTAAAGTGTAGTCCTAGCAAATAATACACCCCCCTCTTTTTTTTTTTTTTTAAGATCAGCTTATTTAAAGCTACGCATTTTTTCCTGTTCAGAATGGGCTGAATTATTCTTCATATCACACGCTATAATATTTAGGAGAAAATATAAATTTTTCTTTTCCTGTGAATAGATTAAAAGCTGCCTTATGTCAGTATTTTTAAATTAATAATTTTGCTCTTAATTCCAGCTTTGCTTTTTATATCTCTGTGACATAAAGTGGCCAAAGTCGTAAATTGTGCTTTTTTGGACATTAGGTAGATGAGGAGGGCAAGTACACTTAAGTGTCTGTCACTAGAACGGTTTGTTACATAACTTACTTGTTAATGTAGGTTCCATCTGTAAGATAACGCATTTCAGCTGCTGTGCATCGTATTAAATTTTCTAGCACCACACGTGAGTATGTTAATGGACTTTCTTTTTCTTTTCTTATTTTAAATCTTGAGTTTTGGTGCCAAGTTTTCTTTTCTATGTGAAATTCTATTTCTGGCTTATAGGATGGTCATAATTTGCCATTATTTACTTCTAAAAATTAAAATACACAGGATTAAATCTCAATTCTGTGACCAAACTAAATGTTTGTGTACTTTAAAGGACCTAAACTTCTGTGTCTAAGCCTGGAGTTTTCAGTAAATGTGTTAAGTTTTCTCCACCTTTCATCTTGGTTGGGCAATATAGTTAAGTTTTTCCATCACAGCCAGTATTTGAATACTGCTTGCTTCCCCCTCAGGGTTTTGATGGGAAGAAGGGCATACACTAACATGAAAAAGTCGTCACCTCATTTTTCCTTTGGATCATGGAATAAGTAACAGTGTAAGGTTAAGTCTTAATGTGATTTTGGAAAAAGACTGTTGAAAACTTGCTGACTATCTGCTGATACTTAGAGCTTTTTACTACTAACATAGTAAATAGCAGATTTTGAGCCTTGGATTAGCTTTACTTTTAGTAACTTGGTGCCAGTTAATTTTACCTACTTCTTTATCTTTATTTTCTTGAGAGATAAAGTGGAGAATGTTTCCATATCAACCAGATTTTAAAATAGCTTTATGCCACTGAATAGAAATAAAGGGATTTAGCTGGATTTAGAGTGAAACCAGAACTACTTGCATGTCATGCAAATTTGCTAGTCCCTCTTAATACCGCATACACAGATGAACACATATATAGATGCTAGTATTTAATGGCAAAGTCTCATGCCCTTCTGTGAGAGAGGATTTCTTTAGCAGCCATTTATTCTGTGGTAACTAGATAGTCAAGTGGGCTACGTAGTGATATATTTTAACTTAATTATTTTTATCCCAAGAGAAATTTAACTATCATTAGTGAGCTGGAGAAGCACCTATAGCCTTATATAAGCAAGTTCAGTGGCTCACTCTAGAAAAGTCTTTCTTGCCAAGTTTAGAAAACAGACACAGTTGGCCCTAATAACAAAAGCTTAGAATGTGATGTTAATGGACTTACTGTTATAAAGAATGCTGCTGAACTTTTAGAAATTCTTAAGCCAAACTAAACCAATTTAGTTTGGTTTATTAATATAATTGGTGGCATTTGTGACTCACCTTTATTTGCTTACTATAGATTTCTTTCTAGAAGCCAGATTTTCATTATGGCAAATACAGATGATGAGCATATTTAATATTAGGGTCAGAAATTCACTTGCAACTTTTGGCTCTTGGCAAAACGTAACCCAGATTCACTTTATTAGCCACTCATTTTTGAAATTTATGTTTCCATTTGTTCACTTACTTGCCCTTCAGTATAATAGTCTAGTTATGAAATTCATCAGAATTAAGACTCTGAATTAGTATTTTCTGATTTTAGTGTCTCCAAATTCTAGTCATCCTTACGTCCTGGTATTTGCCTCTTTTACCTAATCATCACTGTAGCAAACTTCTCTGGTCTTGCTGTTTCCTGGTTCTTCTTCTTATTAAAGTGTTTCAGAATGGAGGAATCATTTCCTGAGATAGCTACTGAAGTTTGCCTGCCAGACAGGAGCGGATGGTGGGCTGACAGTATTCCAGAGTTGTTGACAAATTTAAGTTTAAAATTTTGATTATATTTCATAACAGCTTGTATAATGTGTAGGCTTTACTATTAGTGTAACCACTGCTCTTATAGTGTATTCAAGTAAAACCAATGATTTCTGAATCTAAATCCTTGCTAAATTATAGTGAGAGCATGTTAAATATTAGATCCAACTCCTTGACTGATGCTCTTGTAATTTAATGTATGCAAACATAATCATGGTTCAGTTACAATGTAAAACTATCCTCAGTAGTATTGAACTTGAAATGAAAACTTGGCACCAAATTTATTCAGGTAGAAACTTTTAAAAGAAAAGTTTCTTCCTATTGTTAACTGAAGAATATATTTAAGAAAGTCTTCATAATTATATAAGAGTTTGGATACCAAAGGGTTAAAATTTCTTTTACTGAAGAAATTTTAGATGTTTGCTAATGTTTTGTCTGTACAAATGGACATTTAGTAATGTTTCTTTTTTTAATGATTCCATGTATTTGCTTATTTCCATCTAGGAATAGTTACTAATGTATTTGAGATACAGCATACCAAATTTTAAAGTAACCAGAATCGTGAGTTGATGGTTTTTAGTCCATACTGTTAAACTTTTGTTGAAGTATTGACATATTTAAATTGGCTTCATGCTAAAAAATTACTGAAGGTAATTTAAAAGGCAGTGTTTTAGAGCAGTCGCTCATGGTCGAGGTGGTCACACGACAGTGGCTTAAGCTCAGTAAATGTGCTTCTGCACCTCATGTGTGTGTTTGTATCTTTAATCCAAATGTTGCCTGCAAATATGTGATCCCTTATTATTTAAGTTTCCTGTTTTATGAACCATTGCCCGTTTTAAATCACACAGAAGATTCTGAATCTGTAAAAACTACACATGTCAATGTTTTACAGCTACGTAATTCGAATTGACTTGATTTTTTCAAGTAATCCTAGAAAGGGGGAGCATTCCATATAGAAACTGCTGAAACTGCCACAGGTGCTTCTCCGAAAACCTTACAGTTGTGGCATTGAATGTTCAGTATCGCTTCCTTTCTGCACACAAGGCATACTGTTGAGGTATTTGTTGCGGTGATTGGTTTTAATGCTAATCTAGGAATTCAGATATAGATTCTTTAGATTTGCATGCTTTGCTTACCCTAATTTATGATATCTATCTTTTTATTTGTAAACTAACAATAGCTAAGTTGAGATCAGAATTTTAACAGAAATATTATTTATATAAAAATTGTGGTTATTCTTTATTGTCACATGGCATTAACAATAAGAAAACATCCTGAAGATGATGTGACAACTCGGATTCTAAAATTGAATTTCAGGTATTTCCTGATCCTGTGGTTTTTCAAAATTAAAAAAAAAACAACAAAAACTGTCCTTATCAGAATGGCTTCTTTAATCTAGGATTGTGGCACTATAAGTGGAAACTAGATGGGACACTGGCCAGCAGCAGTGGCTGGTGGCACAAAGGAGTTGGATTTTAAGTTTTTTTGTGGGGGTAGTTATTAGATATGATAAATTTTAATATGCTGTATAAAATATTCTTACAGAAAATAGAGTATATAAGCATTTGTCTTAACTTTTATAAGGTTAATGCTACTTTGATTTGGTTTTGCCAGTTATTTGGCAGAACATTTAGTTCATGGTAAAGTTATTCTGTGTCATCTCATGTTTTAGTATTCCCATTTTGAAAGAATAGTAGGAACTATTGGGAGAAACGAGTGGCCTGCTCAGTGAGTGCTTGTCAAAGTCTTGGTGAATGTTACAGAAGCTAGAATTTATAAATTTACGCAGTCATTGTAGTTTCCATAATAAATTGCAGTGAATTTAGCTTATCACCCTAAAAATCTGGTCATGCCAGCTTTCTTTTAAAGAAAATTAATATTTAAAACTTAAAACTAGAATCAATTTGAACATAAAGTTGCCTGTTGTCTGATTTTTTTAAATCTTTGCCCATTTTCAAAGATTTTTCCAGTGGACGCCGGAGAGGACTAGAGGGTGGGCTGGACCTTTTGAATGACCTCACAGCACACTCCTCTTACTGTCTGAAATGGACAGAGACACATTTTACGTCAGGCAGTCTGTGTGCAGCCATGTGCATCTAACTGAAGGTCCTAAATTCAGAAGTCTGTGTTTTAAAGATTCAGCCTAAAAATAATGTGTACACTTTCATAACTACCACAATCTTCATTCAAAATACAGTTTTTGAGAATCTTTTTAAACAATTTCTTCCAGATGCTGTACATTTCCCTTTGAAGTGCTGTGTGCAAGTATTGCAGTGCAGATAGATGAACATGGTCTTACTAATGCCTTGCTAAGGTTGACAGGAGCAGCCAGCAGGTAGCAAGCACCCCTGTCCACATAATACACTCAGTAAATATCTATGGATTGAAGGGTGAAGATGGATTGTTTAAGAAGTACTGTAACAGAACAAAGTACTAGATTCAAATGTGAAATTAACATAGAACCTATAAATCAAGTGTTTCATTTATGTGCCCAACACCTTGAATTTTGGGAAAGTAAAGCAGCATAGCTTAGATTTAGTATGTACTTTAACTTGGAACACTAAATGGAGTTTAAATTTGATGTATTTTAACCAAGATTACTGTTCAACTATTAAAACATCAAAATTGAAATATTGTTTAAATAATAAGAAAGCATATATGGAAGTAAAATTTAAAGACCTGATCTTTTGTTAAATGAAAGTGTTTTTAGAATTATGTAATTTAATTATTCTAATCTTTTGCTTGGAAACCCTCATGATTTTCAGCGTCTATAATACATTCGAAATTAAACTGTAAAAAAATCATTTGAAGAACTCAGACTTCTGAAGATCTCACTTTGTCCAGATGAAACAGCTTGCCTGATTGCATTGTAAGGCACCTTTAGAATGTGCAATGGAAAATACTCACTTGGAATAGGAAGGATTATTTCACCTCTCTGTGGTCTCTCAAGGTCTTTTGTTTTACATCCTTCTAAAGTTTACCTTTAGATATTTTTCTTGGTATTTAACATTTTGTGACAGATTTGGCAACTTTTAAAAAGTTATCTTTTGAATTTAATAGTGCGTGAGATTAATAGGCGTTTTTCAGAAAATCCATTGTTAAGAGTAGAGGAGTAGTAAAAGGTGAAAGATTTCTTCATTCTGAAGAGAAAACCACAAGGAGATGTCATGTCACCTTAGTTAGAATGGCTTTTATCAAAGACAAAAAATAACAAATGCTGATAGGATGCAAAGCAGGAACTCTCCTGCACACTGTTAGTGGGAATGTAAACTAGTACAGCCACTATGCAGACAGTATGGAGGTTCCTGAGAAAACTAAAAATAGAACTACCGTGTGATCCAGCTATCTCACTACTGGGCATATATCCCAAAAGAAAGAAAACCAGTATATCAAAAAGATATCTACACCCTGTCTTTATTGAGCACTAGTCACACACAACAGCTAAGATTTGGAATAAATCTAAATGTCCACCAGCAGATGAATGGATAAAGAAAATATGGTATATATACACAATGGAATACTATTTAGCCATTAAAAAGAAAATTCTATCATTCACAGCAACATGTATGAGCTTAGAAGACATTATGTTAGTGAAATAAGCCAGACACAGAGAGATAAATACTGCATGTTCTCATTCATATGTGGAAGCTAAAACAATTGATTTTATAGAAATGGAGAGTATAATGGTGGTTACTAGAAGCTGGGAAAGGTGAGAGAGTGTAGGAAGGTATTGGTTAAAGGATACAAAATCACAGCTAGATAGGAGGAGTAAGTTCTGGTGTTCTGTAGCACTCTAGGGTGACTTGTCAACAATAACATATTTTTAAATGGCTATAAGAGGATTTTGAATATTCCCAACACAAACAAATGATAAATGTTTGAGGTGATGGGTACTAATTACCCTGATTTGATCACTGTGCCTTGTACTGAAACTTTCAGTGTACCCTATAAGTATGTACAATTGTCAATTAAAATATTAGTAAAAGTAGAATAGTTATCAGTATCATCTATTTGGTTAAATGTTACTCACCAGATCTGGCCTGCTGCCTGTTTCTGTATGGTCTATAAGCTAAGAATGGTTTTTACGTTTTAAAATGGCTGAACAAAAATCAAAATGTCGCCTAACACATAAGATTATATAAAATACAAATTTCAATGTCCATAAATAGCCACACTCAACTGTCTGAGGCTGCTTTCAGGCTACAGCAAAAGAATTGAGTAGTTGGGACTGAAGATATATGGCTTGTAAAGCCTAAAATATTTACTGTCTAGTCCTTTGTAGAAAAAGTGCCTACCTTTGCATTAGGTGATCACTAATGATCATTTCCAGCCAATTTCTATTATGTGCACTACACAGTTGAGCTACCACTTGCAAGTTTAATGTGAGCAAAGAAGAATTAGGATATTTCAAACTGGAATAGAGAGTGGAGGTAATGAATGTAGGAAAGCAGGAGAGGAGTGGTGGCTGGTTTTATTGTGTACCAGAGTCAGACATTAACAGATCCTTCTGCTTGAGAATATAAACGCCATTCAGTTAAACTATATGTTGTATGCATCCAGTCCCTAGTGGCGGAGATACCAGAGTGGAAATAGCTCACTAGAAGGGGAAAAAGAACACACACTACATGTTCCTATTTCTGATAGTACTACACAGATAGTACCATGTAACTGTTGAGCAAAATTGTCATCTCTAATGCTTTCACAATTACTGTATTCCCAGATTTTGATATCTGTCCAATACATTTTCTAGAATACTTTGATCTCCCTATCATGTCTAACTTTCAGTCCCCCAGAATTATGTGAGAAGCCAGTAGAAGTTGTTTGATTTGTGATTATTTGTTCCTGCATGTTTGGTCCGTACATAGGAACACATAGCATGAGTTGGTTATAATTCCTCTTTTGAGCTCTTTTAGTTAAAGTAAATTTTAGGATTAGTTTGTAAAACCACATGGAAGTTTGGTTGGCTCTAGTGCAAGTACAGTGCCATGCAGGTATATAACTGCTTTTGGTAGAGGAGGAAGCAAGGTGGGAGACCTTGCCAGTATTAGCCAGAAGCAGGCAGATACTCCCAGACACTTAAAATCTCCAGTAATTTCCACATGTTGACATTATTTTGTTGCCTTTTTTTTTTTTTTTTTTTTTTTTTTTGAGACAGTGTCTCACTTTCTTGCCTGGGGCGAGCGCCGTGGCGTCAGCCTAGCTCACAGCAACCTCAAACTCCTGGGCTCAAGCGATCCTACTGCCTCAGCCTCCCAAGTAGCTGGGACTACAGGCATGAGCCACCATGCCCGGCTAATTTTTTTTTCTATATATTTTTAGTTGTCCGATTAATTTCTTTCTATTTTTAGTAGAGACGGGGGTCTCGCTCTTGCTCAGGCTGGTCTCGAACTCCTGAGCTCAAACAATCCGCCCGCCTCGGCCTCCCAGAGTGCTAGGATTACAGACGTGAGCCACCGCGCCGGACCCCAAAAATATTCTTAATGTAGAAAGTCAAGCCAGTGATGTGTTAAGAATAAAAAAGGAAAAGGCCCTGTTCACCATCACCTCCCAACCCTTTCTGCTTTCTTTGATGTAACCACTGTTAGCAGCTGGGTCTCTTCCAGAACCTTCACTGTCTGTACTTTTACATAGACATTCATACAGTTGTTCTAGTATTTTTCATCTAAGTGGGATCCTCCTATGTTAGTGCAAATTGCTTTTTTAAACTTAATTTGTCTTAGAAATCATTGCAGGTGTGCACTTCTTATATTGTCTTTAAGACTCTCTAGATGACATAGCTAGAAGACAGTGCCTTTCAGCCCTTAGAGGATAGAGTAAGTTCGTCCTTAGGTTCCGCTGTGCAGAGCTAGCTGAGAAAATACAACAGGTAGGAGAAAAAGAAAACTGCAGAGTAGTGTGTTTTGGTCCCATATTTGTTCAAAGAAACTTTCTCTATATGTGTTGCTGTATGTGTAGAAGAAAACCAGTTTGTGCACCAAGCTTTCAACAGTGCATTATCTTTAGGGATTGTGGGGAAATTCCAGAGTTTTCACAATGTTCGACTTACAAAAGCCTGAGAGAATATGATGTCTCTGAGATAACACATGTAAAAGACCAGTAGAATCCTAGAGGAATCTCCTAACTGCATTGCTGCTATTGTTTTTTGTGCTCTTCTGGTAACTTCCAGAAGCTTCTAGAGCTGGTTTCCCTGTGAAGAATGAGCCGCTCTCCTTCCCCTGCAGGTACAGAGTGAGATCCCGGGCTCGCCGGTCTTTCTCATGAAGCTGGCCCAGCACGCCCGTCACCTGGAGGTCCAGATCCTCGCTGACCAGTACGGGAATGCCGTGTCTCTGTTCGGCCGGGACTGCTCTATCCAGCGGCGGCATCAGAAGATCATTGAGGAGGCGCCGGCCACCATTGCCCCGCTGGCCGTGTTCGAGTTCATGGAGCAGGTGTGCTTTGTGGAGCCTGGGGGCAGCTGCGGGGAGCGCCATCTCAGCTCAGAGTCAGCAAACGCGTTCCAGAGTCTGCATGGTTAGCATGGCTAGAAGGTGGGGTGGGTGCCCAAGAAGAGAGGAGGGCCCATCCTGGAGATGATTTCAGCATCATCCATGTTCATTCGTTAGCTGATCTATGAGGTCCCCAAATACGTCACACAACACGGGCGCTCAGTCTGCATTTGGTGAGTGAATGAATAGTCCCCACTTACGATGACCCGAGAAGACCACTGGAAAGCCCGTGGCCTCTGTGTCTTTGCAGTGTGCCGTCCGCCTGGCCAAGACCGTGGGCTACGTGAGCGCAGGGACCGTCGAATACCTCTACAGCCAGGACGGCAGCTTCCACTTCTTGGAGCTGAACCCTCGCTTGCAGGTAGAGCACCCCTGCACGGAAATGATCGCCGACGTCAACCTGCCGGCCGCCCAGCTACAGGCAAGATAACGGGCTCCAAGCCCTGGGGTGGGATTGGGTTGGGGGGTGGGGGAGGCCTTGTCCTGCTCCCTGGGTTTGGGGGGCACCTTCCTGCCCACCCCTTGGCTGGCTGTTCCTGGGCAATGACTGTTTGGATATGTGAGTAGCGTTGGGCACCACGAAAACTGAGAACCTTCCACGAAGTGTTTGTCACCTTTGGCCACAGAGCCATTTTAGAAACTGGTAACAGCTACGGGCCTTCTCTTGGAAAAATATACTTTATACAATTTCAGATCCTCACGGACTCCCAATACCTTCACAGACCTAGAGACGTGTTTCTTAGCCTTTTATTCATTGTTGCTGCCCCACCCAGGAGTGTTTTAAGACATTCTTTATCCTAATCCCTCCCCTGTGAAATTTTAATGTCACAAATATACCATATATCTGTTTGGATATTGTAGATATATCTGTGCTTTATACAGAAAAAGAGTAAGATTTTTTTTCATTCCCAAAAACAAATATTTGCCCCTTTGGGGATAATATCACCCCTGGGAAGAACGTGTGACCTAGAGTCATGAACTCTTCAGTTAATGAGAACTCTGAAATTTTTTTATTACTGTTGCCTTTCTTTTTTTTTTTTTTTTTTTGAGACAGAGTCTCACTCTTTCGCCTGGGCTAGAGTGAGTGCCGTAGCGTCAGCCTAGCTCACAGCAACCTCAAACTCCTGGGCTCAAGCAATCCTTCTGCCTCAGCCTCCCGAGTAGCTGGGACTACAGGCACACACCATGGTGTCTGGCTAATTTTTAAAAATTTTTTGTGGAGATGGGGTCTCGCCATGTTGCCCAGGTTGATCTTGAACTTCTGGCCTCAAGCAGCCCTCCTGCCTCAGCCTCCCAAAGTGCTGGGATTACAGGGTGAGCCACCTCGCCCAGCCCCCACCGACACTTTTGCTCTGCGATGGCAGGTTCCTACCTTGTTGCTTTTTCCTTCTTTGCCTCTCCTGCCGTGGTGGTGCCCCGTGTTGTATACCTGGTGCTCAGGATATCCGAAATCATTGACCGAACCCCTTCCTGTGTCATGTCTCCCACTGTGTGTCTCCCACTGACAGTCTGTGGGGTGGATTTCTTGCTTTTAGATTGCCATGGGGGTGCCCCTGCACCGGCTGAAGGATATCCGGCTTCTGTACGGAGAGTCACCGTGGGCGGTGACGCCCATTTCTTTCGAAACCCCTTCAAATCCCCCCCTCGCCCGAGGCCACGTCATTGCAGCCAGAATCACCAGCGAAAACCCGGATGAGGCAAGTCGTGGGGCCCCTGCATTTCCCCCGTCTCAAATCTCCCAGCGTGGGGCAGACGCTGGATGTTAGCCTTAGAGGAGACACCAGCTGTCCGGCTGGCCTCTCGGTTTACAGATGAGGAAACTGAGGTGCAGAATGGGACAGGTCATGGTTCATGGGATTTGGGGATGTAGTGGATTAGCGGGACCCTTGCTGCATCTCAGTGCTCACTTACATGCCATCGCTGATGTGGGGCATTGTTACCCCACACTACAGCCAGAGAGATTGGAGTCACTTGCCTCCCGCCTCCCATCTGTGACCTGCTGGGGCCGTTACTGAGCCCAGTCGGTGGACTCCAAAGTCCAGGCTCCATCCTGGGGACAGGCAGTCGGGTGTGGTCCTTGGGTTTCTGGCCCCATGCGCTTTCATTTATTTATTTATTTTTGAGATAACATCTCATTCTGTTGCCCGGGCTGGAGTGCAATGGCGTCATTATAACTACCTGCAACCTCAAACTCCTGGGCTCAATGATCCTCCTGCCTCAGCCTCCCAAGTAGCTGGGACTACAGGCACGCGCCACCATGCCCGGCTGATTTTTCTATTATTTTGTAGAGACAGGGTCTCATTTATTGCTCAGGCTGGTCTCGAACTCCTGACCTCAAACGATCCTCCTGCCTTGGCCTCCCAAAGCGCTAGGATTACAGGCGTGAGCCACCGTGCCCGACCCCCATGTGCTTTTTGCCACAATATTAACAAAGTCTGGCTCAGCCCATTGTAGGGGGTCCCTGTGTGACTTAGTCTTACTCGAGTCTTCAAAAACGAACCACCAGGCGTCTATTACAGTTTACACACGAACTGACCCTTGGAAGTCACAGGACTCGTTAATTTACTGCAACTTAATTGTTTAATTGTTGCATTCAGGAAACTTGGGGTAAGAGAGGTTACCCTCCCCTATTAGTTAAATAATTTTAATCTGTGGTAGCTATTCCACCCGTTTGGGGTTCTTGGCTGCAAATAAAGCACAGACTCTGGTCAAGCAAAATGGGAATTTTCTGGAGGCGTCTTGGCTTGTTCCCGGGTGTCTGGGAGGGCGGAGAACCAGGTTTGGAAGCAGCCCAGGCACCTGGACCACTGCATCTCTTGCTTCCACACATCTCTCCCAAAGCTAACGTGCTCCAGCACTTAAAGCAAAAAAACTAATCCCAGCGAGAGGGTCCACGTCCACTCCCTCTTAACAAAATAGCACTCAGGGGGGATGCGCCACCCCCTCCAGAGGGGATCAGGTGTGTGTTAGCAGCCGCAGGGTCCCACCTGGGGGTAGCCTAGGTCCTGTGGGAACTGTCCTCCAGAGTTGGAAATCTAACCACTCTTCACTGTTACTTAAACTCTTTTATTTTTGAAAACATAAAGTGTATAAAATCAGAATGTCCCTTCATCCAGCTCCAGCAGTCATCAGCGTTCACCCATATTTATACCTGCACCTCCTCCCCTGTCCCAGCTCGGTTGTTCTTTTTTATAGTTTTTTAAAAATAAAAATTTACAGGCATCGAGGAGGTACTCATGTGGGTACACCCGTAACCAGCTCCATCCACACCTGTAACGAGAGAGATCAATGTTTTATAGATCACCCTGAGCTTTTGGTTGTGGTTGGCATTTTTGGGTTTTCCCAGGTCTGAATTCTGGTGAAAATACTTCTGGAGTGATGATTTCTTCCATTTTCCTTTTTCTGTCCGGGCTCCAGGGGTTTAAGCCGAGCTCTGGGACGGTCCAGGAACTAAATTTCCGCAGCAACAAGAACGTGTGGGGTTACTTCAGCGTGGCTGCCGCCGGAGGCTTACACGAGTTCGCCGATTCCCAGTTCGGGCACTGCTTCTCCTGGGGAGAGAACCGTGAAGAGGCCATTTCGTCAGTATCGCCTTCCCCTCCCTCCGTTATTCCTTCCTTCCCTCCCTTCCTTCTCCCTCCTCTCTTCCCGTCTTTCCTTCCTTTAAGAAACTAAAATTTCCCCTGTGGTTTCAGATGCATTGGCATTGTAGGAGACCAAGAAAGGTGAATCACAGGGAAGACCCTGTTTTAAATACTGTGTGCTAGAAGTTCAAGGTCAAAGTCTGCCCTTTTCCTTTATTAGAGATCCGCACAGTAAAATGGACTCATCAAGGTCTTTTGGTCTGGAGCTTATAAGAGTTCTAACTTGAAGGAGATCCAAAGATTGTTCAAGGTGATACCAAACGTTTAAAAGGTTCTGAATACCACAGTCGACCAAAAAAAAAAAAAAAGAGGGAGAGGGAAACTCCTTTAAATTTAAACCTCACAGATAGCTCCCTAGTTGGCTGTATTTCATGCCTGAGACTAAATTTCTTAGGGGGTGTCCTGCTGTGAACCGCTCACCACCCTGAAGCCTGTGACAGCAGCCTTGTCCCCAGTTGAGCCAAGTCCACGCTTGGCTGCAGAGTTCTGCAGGGGCGAGAAACCCACATGGACAAAGAGCCTCCCCAATTTTGACACCCTGCTTCTGACATTCTCCTGCTGCGTTGTGGGTGCAGGAGGGTAGAACACCGGTTCACTTTGTAATTCTGCATTCTCTTGTGGGTGGATCACTGCCCTTCAGAATGAAAAATCCCAAAGACTTTGTGGACGTATCATTTAGAAAGCATTAAAATCTGGCCCAGGGCACTTAGCCAAGAATTAAATTAAATTTGGTGGTTTTGAAGACCAGGCTTTCTTTGCCAGCTTAGGATAAGTAATTTTAATCATGCTCAGTGCAAAGTGGAGATCCTTGAAGCTTGTGGAAGATTGCCACAAAGAAGGTTTAACAGGAGAGGTAGCAGACAGGTGAGCTGGCCCAGCCCACTGGGAATGAAATCACCTGTGGCTCGTCCCGCGCTGTGAGTGACAAGCAGCAGCTTCAACAGAAGTCAGAGCAAGAAATTCCAGCTTTTCTTATCGCTGTCACCCAGAGTCCGACAGGGGGATCAGCTGTCCTGGTGTTCCCGGGACTTCTCCGTGCTAAAGCTGGGAATCCCTGAGCAAACGGGAATCGGTCTGTCCGCCTGGAGTCCGGTGGCTCAGCTCTCAGATCCGGCTTCCAGCCCCACAGCTGACTTTCTGTAGCCATCGACACCTTCGTGTGACCTCTCTGGGTCCACGATTTTTCACCCTCAGAATGGGGTCGTGATGCCCCTTGACCATGCCCGCTGGTGACACGCAGGCACGGGTGTCAGATGAGAGAGGTTTCTCTCCCAGGACAAGGAGCGTTCAGACACCTTGCCTGTCTTTGGTGTGTTCCTCCCCAAACACTCTCGCTGGGAGTCCACAGGGAGTGGAGGGTTAGCCCTTTGGACCGGTGCTCTTTGAGGTCGGAGGCTGTGTTTAGGGGAGGAAGCCTGGTGCCCGCCAGGCACCTGAGCCGGGTGGCAGTGTCACCCATCTGCAGATGCGCCCTGTGCACACCGGACAGAGCAGCTACCATGAGAGGGTGGCACCAGCTCTGGGGACAGCAGATTTGAATAGGTCAAGGGAGAGATGGAGGCAGAGTGACTGATTCTCTCTCTATTACTAATTAACTATAATGGTTAATAATTATAATAATGGCAACACATCACGTTTTAGCAGTTAGCACTTAATGATCTATGGCTATGTTGTTTATGGATTATCTCATTTTAAACCCTCAAACAGCCTCACGGAGTCAGGGTTATGTCCCCATTTTCCAGATGAGGAAACTGAGGCCTAGAGCAGTTAAGTCACTTGCCCAGGATGACTGAGCCAGTAAGTGGTGGCGAGGAGATCGACACCCTGGCTGTCTGACGCAGGGCCCTCTCTTACCTCCCGAGATTTCCTGCTTCGCTGAGAACCGCGTCGTGAGAGTGATCGCAGGAACCCTGTCGATGATGCTTGTGCTAATTTGGAAAACGATCTCTGTGCCTTTCCCCTCAAGGAACATGGTGGTGGCTTTGAAGGAACTGTCCATCCGGGGCGACTTCAGGACCACCGTGGAATATCTCATTAACCTCCTGGAGACCGAGAGCTTCCAGAACAACGACATCGACACCGGGTGGTTGGACCACCTCATCGCCGAAAAAGTGCAGGTAGCGGGAGCCGCCCGCGTCTCCCCTTGGGTGGCCGAGACCCCCCCGCTCCCTGCGGATGCTGAAGCAGAGAGTCTTCCCTAGGCCGAGAAGCCGGACATCATGCTCGGGGTGGTGTGCGGGGCCCTGAACGTGGCCGACGCGATGTTCAGAACCTGCATGACGGATTTCTTACACTCCCTGGAGAGGTAGGGCCCGCGGCGGCTCCTTCCCCGCCAGTGCTATGTGTCCGGGGCGCAGAAGGCAGGACGTGCTTTGTTTGTGTGACAAGCCTGTCGCCAGCCTGGCTCCTCGAGAATTCCTTAAATCCTGCAGACGTCGGGCTCCGAGGGGAGCCGAGCCCCCGCACGCCCTTTAATCAGACTTGGTTCTTTCTAGTGCCGTCTGGGTTGTGGGTGCTCAGGAAAGGAAGAGGGCTGGGTGATTTCTTTAAGTCCAGGGAACAGCTGCAGAGTTCTCTCGCTCCCGCGGCCGGCCGCAGCTCGGTCTTCTTTCGCAGGGGCCAGGTTCTCCCAGCAGATTCGCTGCTGAACATCGTGGACGTGGAGCTGATTTACGGAGGCATCAAGTACATCCTAAAGGTAAGCGTCCCACGCTGCTCCCCGGGGTCTCCGACACACTGGAGGCTGGAGGGACCCGTCCCTGGGGCCGATTTTCTCACGCTTGGGTCTGAGCATTCTTGTTGCTCAGGGATCCCAGTGGAGTTTGTGACCCTGAAACCTAAAGACTTTGAGTTTCGGACCAGGCAGAGTTGAGGGGTGTGCAGAGGGCTGGAAGATGCGCGTGTTAGTTTCCTGTGGCCGCCGTAACAGGGTGCCACACATTGATGGTTTAGAACAATCAGAAACGTATTCTCTCACCATTCTGGAGGCTAGAAGTCCAAAATCAAGGTGTCAGCTGACGACGCTAGGGAAGCACCGCTCCAGGCCTTCCCAGCTCCTGGTGGTCGCGGGCAGTCCTTGGTGTTCCTTGGCTTGTGGGTGCGTTGCTCCGGTCTGCTGCTGCCTTCTTGTGCTGCGTTGCCTCTGTGTGTGTGTGTGTGTGTGTGTGTGTGTGTGTGTGTGTGTGTCTGTCTGTCTGTCTTCACGTTATCTACCTTCTAGGAAGGAAGACACCAGTCACGTTGGCTTTAGTGCCCACCCTAATCCAGTATCATTTCCTCTTTTTTTTTTTAAGAGATGGGGTCTCACTGCGTTGCCCAGGCTCGTACAAATATAGCTTTAGGACCTTGGTATCATCACAGTGTAAAGTTTCTTATGTCATGAACAAGTTTTCTTTAGCATGAGTTTAGCGTCCACAGCACTGTCTACCAGAGCTTTCGGCAGTGATGGAAATGTCCCCTGTCTGCCCTGTCCAGTATGGTGCCTGCCTGTGCCCATTGGGCCCTTGAATTGTGGCAAGTTGGACTGAGGAGCTGGGTTTTATGTTTTGTTTAATGTTGGTTAATTTTAATTCAAATGGCCACACGTGATGAGGCAGGTGTCACTGTATTGGACCACGCAGGTCTGGAATATTCTGCTATAAGCTTGTTGGATGGCTAGTTTGGTTCTAATTTTTATTGTTATCACAAATAATGTTATAATAAATATTTCTATGTTTGATGCTAGCGTTTGTCATAAAATATATATTTTATAGGTGGAGGGCCCTTCAGTGTGTGTGTTTTCCGAGGGAGAACACACAGTGTGCTGAGAGCTGGATGGGCCTGGCACTTAGGCTGGATGGAAATGTAGAGCCTGGGCCAGCGCCCGGCCACATGCCTCTGTCCTGTGTCCCGAATCTCTCGTGTGCGCCTGAGCAGAGCTGGGTCTGAGGAGCAGAGCCCTGGCCCGGGTTCAGGCGTGTCAGCCCGCTTGGGCTGCTGTAACAAAATACCGTAGGCTGGGCAGCTTATAAACAACAGAATGTGTTTCGTATAATTCTAGAGGCTGGGAAGTTCAAGATCAAGACCCTGGCAGATTTGGTGTCTGATGAGGACCTGTTTTCTGTCCTGTAGATGGCTGTCTTTTCACTGTGTCCTTATGTTTTGTGAGGGGTCCCCGCTCATGCCCTCATCACCTCCGAAAGTCCTCACCTCCTAACGCCATCACCTTCGGGGTCAGGATTTCCACGTGTAATTTGGGGTTGGGGAACAGACGGAAACATTCAGGCTGCTGGTGGTGTCTCCAGGGCTGCCTCGCCCAGAGTGAGAGCCCATCTCCCTGCCGCCGAGCGTGGTGATGCTTGGCAGGACAGGAATCAGAAGGAAGCCCCCAGCCCCGGAGGGCGTGCAGTTGGCGGGAGATGGCTGGACAGGGACTCGGTCTGCGCCAGCGGCCATCAGCCCACCCACGGGGCAGGTGTGGCTCGCCGACTCCAGGCCTTCTCCGGCCCCATCTGCTGCCGCCCTGGGGGCAGTGAGGGCTGAGGCCGGGAGGTGTTGTCAGAGGGACCAAACAGTGCTCTGGGAGCCCGTCCTGAACCCCGGCGGTGACGTGGGGCCTGTCCCTGCAGGTGGCCCGGCAGTCTCTGACCATGTTTGTGCTCATCATGAACGGCTGCCACATCGAGATCGACGCCCACCGGCTGAACGACGGCGGGCTGCTGCTGTC
>CAUYSK010070744.1:0-15705 GCA_963575035.1 Avahi laniger
GAGAGAGAGAGAGAGAGAGAGAGAGACAGTTGGAAATTGTTATCTTCATCAGGATGACCCAGATATCGGCCCAGGGAGACCGCTACACCTATCTTGGGACCCAATGAAGCTATTTTCACACCAGAGTGAATTCATTAACAAAGTCTCCTCCCATGCTGCTTTAAGGTCCTATTTGAAGTCAGCTGGTAAGTCCTGATTCGGATATGAAGACAGCGACGTAAATTTCGGCTGGTGGATTTTTTTTTTCCGCTTCCAGGTCATGCTTACCCTTCAGTTTAAGTGCCTGTTCATCGCTGAGTTACTCACGAAAAGAAGTCCCCATGGGCTAAAGAAAGGTAAGAGAACGTCCGAGGTTAAGAGTTAATGGTAAGACGCTTGCTTTGCTCAGTACCGAATTTAATGTACATAACTCTCAGTAGCTAAATGAAAAATCAGCCAGAAATCTGACCCCGACGTGATTTGAACACGCAACCTTCTGATCTGGAGTCAGACGCGCTACCGTTGCGCCACGAGGTCCATGGAGCCACTGCGTTTTTGTCCTTTAGAGGAGCGTTAATTTCAGCTGTTGTTAGGTGCAACAATCAGAATTTGTTTGTTTATTCTGCTTTTATTAAGACCTGGGATTGACTATGAGTCCTTTGTCCCTTTTGTAACGCGGCTATTCAAAACGAAATGTGAAAGTGAATGAAGCAGGCGAGAAGCAAAAGCCACGAGTTCGGGAATCCTCATTTTGTAATTCGGGAAAACCCACTCTCCAGGGCTATGGAGTCTCTTAGAGCGCGACGTTGGGGACAGGACAGGGGAAAGTGCGCAGCTCGGAGGGAAGGCTGCGGTGAGGTCGTCAGGGATCCGGGTTCTCTTCTCCCCGGCCCCTCTGTACATGGATCCCCGCAATGATTTGCACGAAGGTCAGACCTAGGAAGAAAGACTATGTCCTTTGTTTTAAAAAATAATACATATTCTTTGCAGGAATCTCATCTGATACCGAAATAAATAAATAAATAAAACCTACCGTAAGAATTTGAGCGCCTGCAGAGACTGGCTCTATATGTCTGTACATCTTGCCATGTGATATAATCTCTCAGGTTAAAGAACAGAGGGCAGAGGATGGGAGAGGGGAAGATTAAGGCTTTGTCTTGGGATGTTGAACAAGACTGTGGATAATACGATTTCACTATCAGCACTATATATATACTTTTTTTTTTACATTCACTTTGTTGTGCAATCAATCTCCAGAACTTTTTCCATCTTGCAAAACTGAAACACTGTACCCATTAAACACTCCCCATTCCATCCTCCCCCATCCCCTGGCAACCACTATTCCACTGTCCCTATGAATTGGACTATTCCAGGGAGTTGGTGTAGGTGGAACCATAAGGAATTTGTCTTTCTGTGACAAGTAGCATATTGAAGAAATGATTAAATGAAAAGTTAGAATATGAAGATGCTGGAAAGAAAGATGTAACCAACAGAACAAATCCTTTAAAAGTGAGATTGGATGCAATCTATATTTTTTACTTAGAGTTTGGCTTTTCTGCCAAGAGGGTGGACAAATTTCCTAACATAATGTGGGAAAGAAAGGTGCACACCTGTGTGTATTTTTTTTTTGTGGGTTCAGAAGATGATTCAGCTCTCACCTAATGGGATCTGTTTCTCAGTGAATTATTAGGCAAGATTATCAAGTAAAAGAAGGGGAGTAGAGCTATTTATCTGTAAAATTGTGATTCTAAGATTTTCTGCCAAGATGGTTGCAAGAATTAAAGATGATTGTAGTGCACACATTGAAGTGGAATGCCTGCTATGTGTCACTGCCAATTCTAAGCATGTTACATTATTAATCTTCTTACACACTCTCTGAGGTAGACATCATTATCATGAATCCATTTTTCTGAAGAGGAAATGGAGAAGCAGAGAGAATAAACAAATTGCCCAAAGTGACTCATTTATGAAGGGACAGACCTAGGAAGAGCCCTTCCAGGTTTCCCCTATTGCCGGGTTAGGCAGACTCTTGGGTGAACAAGCTCCCTCCAGTTTCGGGTGGTCAGCTATCCTGGGTTAGCTGGAGGGTGAAAATTTCAATCCCTTCCATTACATCAATGGAAATTACCCCATTTATACTCCTCATGGTCAAGTGGAGATGTATTTGTACAAGTAGGATAGGTGCTTCGCTTTCTTTTATAGATACATAGATTTAGAGAAATTTTCATCAATTTCCCAAATAGTCGTTCAATGCCAACACTGCCCAGTGGTCTGTAGAATGAGCTACGCAGTGTAGTTGTCGAAAACAATTAATTCTAAGACCTCCTGGCACGATATAAAGCACAAAACTTGAAGGTAAAAGTACAGTTCTTCCTCGTGGTTAGTTTTTCTCCCACGGTATCTCGGTTCCAAAAATAAATTAATAATGTCTACACTGGAACAGCATATGCAGCTGTTGTGGGAAATACAAGTACCTCTGGAATACTCTGCTCCCCCACCCCCGCCCCTTCTCCATCATTAACTTTAAAATCTTAGCATTTATTTATATGCGAGCACAGTTCCTGCCCCCTCAGCCCTTTGGTCAGCCCCGGGGAAATGGGTCACCGCCACGCTTCCCTCCAGCCTCTCCCTCGGGCCTCCCAGACTCCGGTGTCCGGATCAAGGGCTCCAGCGGCGCCCGCGTCGCGAGGAGCGGACTGTGCGGGAATGGGGGAGGGGCGGCGGCACCGGAGCCACTGGCCCCTCCTGCCTCGCTCTGCGCGTTACTGTGCGGGTCCCTGGGGCAGCAGTCTCCACAGCTCCCGGTCCCCAGCGTCCAATTCATCACCAGTGCGAACAGTCCCCGGAAGGGGCCGTCGCGCATACTCGGTGCCCTCCCCACATCCCGCTCCTCCCCTCCCAGAAGGGACCTTAGATCAGACCTTCGAGCCGGACTTGGGACGGCTGAGTCCAAACAAAGTAACCTGGTGAAACTTACAAGGATTCCCTGGGTGAACTGGGAGGGACCCCGCGCGGGAGCCCCGCTCAGTGGAGGGCCGGGCACGTGCACCCAGAAGGCCACGCCCCTCCACCTCCAGTGAGGACCCAACCCCAGCTGAAGGAAGCCCAGCCCCGGAGGGTAAGGGTTAACAGGCCCTGGCGTATGAGGAGGGTCTCCCTTGAGCCCAGTTGCTTGGGCACACAGCCCAAAGCGGTGGTAAACTCCATCCGAGACTAAATTATACTTACAGTGGTCGTCGATGGTCAACACTCACCGTAAGGAACAATTAAAGTGAACTTTGGAGAGGTCAAGGGCACGTGAAACCGTTAACACTCCCGCAACACACTACTATGTGTGTCATCTTCAATTCCCACTGGAGATGCTTGGCGTAATATCACACACCTCTAGCAGTTTTACTGTCGCGTGATTTCATCTGCCTGGTCACGGCGAAGGGGAACGAACATCAAAGAACCCTACAATGGCACCTCCGAAGTAAGAAATGTTGTAAAATGAATGGAGCGAGGGTAGCACTTATTTGACAAATTGTGACTCTAAGACCTGCTCTCAGGGTTGTTTGAAAAAATTGGAGTAGGTTGTAAAAGAGTTAAAACGGAGCGAAGAGATCGTTCTGAGGGCTCTGCTTGGTTCCCAGTTAACCACACTAACTTCACATCAAACTTCACGTAACGCTGGAGTCCAGTTATTTGTCCTCTTTACATATAAAAGGTGAGAATGAAGCAGAGAGAGATTAATAAGACACACCCTGGGCTCACAGAGGGGGCCTGTGGCAGGTAGGACGCAAACTCAGGCAGCCCGCTCCAAAGCGAGCTAATTACACGTGGTAGGACGGGGACATATGTATTCCGGCCCGTTTTGGTCCCGGTTGCCTTCGGATTTCGCAGGGGAAGAAGCTAGGTGTGTCCTGGGTGGAGGGGGACACGCAGAAAGAAACCGGTAAGCATTTTTGTTAGCATTTAAAAAGTGACATGACTTCTTGCCTTCCACACAGATTCCTTAAAGGGAAGCCCTTGGGGGAAAAGAGAGGGTTCAGAGTCCCAAGATAAAACCTGGTTTGCCATTCTCGTTAATGTTGCCCTATCACAGTAGTAGTTAACATGAGTAATTTTCAAGAGCAAATCCGGTAACATTGCGCACAGCCTCAGGAAGTAAGAGTGGACGTCTGAGTGGTAGTGCCTCCCTTCCTGTATGTCTAGATTTTCTTCCTAGCTTGGTTCCTAAATCAGCTCATCTCCCTCATTGCCGGCAAGAGGCATCAAAAAGAGCATGGTTCAAGTACGTGTTCTTCCCGTCTATCTTTTTTATTTTTTACAGAGCACACCCAGCTGACACTTCTGTAGTGATTGGTAAATATCACTCCAAATTTAACTAACTAAACAAAATCAGCTTTTGCCAAAACAAAAGTCAAATACAAAGAATAGAAAAATCAACAAACAAGAAAAAAAAAACGAAACACTGTAATTAAGGCCGACAAAGGACAAATGGGGAGAACATTTGCCACACTGTGGGAAACAAAGGGTTAATGAACAAATGAAATTAGAATGTGTTTGTTGAGGCGTCTTTACCGTCACAATGGAAACTGTGCAAGGGGTGAGGCTTCGGAGGGGCAGAGTCCGAGGCCCAGGTAGTGACCTTGGAGCTCGAGGTCTCAAGGACGACCAGTACTTAAAGCAGCCACCTTGGTGGGCTTCTGGGACGCCAGCTGCTGTCTGCGCCCTCGTGCTGGGGAATACCGGGTTCCACCGCCTGTCCGCTTCCAGATGGCGGTGTGATTCTGGAACAGGTCATCGTCGCTAAGCTCCAATAAACTGTGGGACATCTGATTTGACAGTGGGTGAACAGTAGCTGGGCAAGGACTCCGACTGGATGGGGGAGGGCAAGGACTCTTGGCAGGCTGGGGTCCTCCGCGGCTGGAGTCCGGCAGGCACAGGCCCGGGATGACTTCCCCAGAGGTTAGCCAAGTGGGGATGCTGACTCGCATACGTTCACTTGTGACGATTGTGACGCGGAGCCGCGGCTAGGGATGGGCGAGGCTATAGGGGTAGGGATAAAAGCCTGGGTCGTTAGGGCCTGATACCTGACAAGAAGAGTCTGGGTGGCAAGAGGAGGCTCTCCAGCTCCTGCTGCTTGTGTTTATCCCCTTCTTCCAGAAGCCCTTTAAAGCAGGCTCTACGGAACTGGCCACTCTGACCCATAGCTCTTTTTCTGAGTCTCAGGCGTTCCACATCTACCTTCTCTGTATACTTGGGGAAGCTAAAGAAAAAGCGGAGAAACACCAAGCGGAGCCACATTGGGTTTGGAAGTATATACCCAAATTCCATCGCTCAAGCAGTAGTGACCCTAGGAAGGGCATTACCACGTTACCTAATGAAAGGGGCTCGCTGCCAAATGCTCTAGAAGCCAATACTACGGCACCGCGTTTTTCAGAAAAGAAAAGCTTTATTGCAAATTGATCTAAAAGAAGACAGAAGTCCAGCTCAAATCTGTCTCCCTGTGTTGGCTTTAAGACAGTATTTGTGGCCCAGCGTGGTGGCTCACGCCTGTAATCCTAGCACTCTGGGAGGTCAAGGCAGGCAGATCCCTTGAGTTCAGGAGTTCGAGACCAGCCTGAGCAAGAGTGAGACCCCCGTCTCTACTAAAAAAATAGAAAGAAATTAGCTGGAAAACTAAAATATATATATATATATAAAATTAGTCAGGCATGGTGGCTCACGCCTGTAGTCCCAGCTACTTGGGAGGCTGAGGCAGTAGGATCGCTTGAGCCAGGAGTTTGAGGTTGCTGTGAGCTAGGCTGACACCACCGCACTCTAGCCAGGGCAACAGAATGAGACTCTGTCTCAAAAAAAAAAAAAAAAAAGCTCAGATGCACTTGGCTGATGCTGTCTTCCATCCATGTGATGATTGTACCCACCTGGCTCAGGCTGCCACCTGGCCTTAGTGGATCAGGGACCTCTCATTCCCATTGTTACCTATGAGCCCTACTGTGCAAAGGCATCTCCTGAGCCTGCCTTGGTCCCCAGAAGAGAGCCACCCTGACATGCCTAATGATGCCGGTGCCTTTCCATTCCTTGCTCTTTGCAGCATGGCTAAAGGGCCTGTCCTCTGGCTCCTCCATGGAGCATTGTCCTCTGGCAGCTTTTCTGGCCTTATGAAGCATTATTTAAGTGAGCACATCCACATAGCTGAAACTTTTCATTCCTTCTTCCAGCATCTGCTGTGGCAATTTAAGTCTTTTTGCACTGCTTAGTTTGGGCCATTACTGCTCCCATGTTTCTAGATGCCATCCTAGCTGCAGGTTTGCACCGTCCCCTGGGGTCCTTTTCAGGATGGTAAATCCTATATATATATCCCAGGTTAGTGCTCCCAAATCAATAAACTCCATTTTCTAACTTCACTTTGCCCAGCCCTTGGCAGAATCCAGTCCCACTAGGACTTTCCCAGCTCCACATGGTCCATGTGGACTAGGTCCTAATCCTCCTTGGGGCATAGTGCCCTTCCTCCTTTTTTCGCTAACACATGCCCAGCTAGGTCACATTGTGACTTAACCCTGACTATTGGCCCACTGGCCAGGCTAGAAGGTGGGGAAGGTATAGAGGGGGTCATGTGAACTTTGCAGGAAAGTGGCCTCAGCATGGGCTTTAAGCAAGAGTGGAGAGTTAGCTCTTAATAGGCAGGAGGGGGGTCAATTAAGCAGGGTCAGAAGGTACAGGGAAAATTAGGGGTTCAGAATTTGGAGGTACATCCACCTAGATATCCCCACCCTATGTGTCAGGCCCCATTGTTTCCTCACCAGCACACTGACCTTGGCATAGCAGGACTCCCCAGATTGAGAGTTTGCCCTTCTTTGTCTGTTACTCATGAACAAGTCCTGGGTCTGGCCTTCAGCTTTCTCTGCCCTTTAGCTACAGGTGATAAGAGCTACTTTCTGTGCTACCAAGGAGACCCTTTGGCTTTCTTTTTTAATTTTTTAATTTTTTATTTATTTATTTTTTGAGACAGAGTCTCACTCTGTTGCCCAGGTTAGAGTGCTGTGGCATTAGCCTAGCTCACAGCAACCTCAAACTCCTGGGCTCAAGCAATCCTTCTGCCTCAGCCTCCCTAGTAGCTGGGACTATAGGCATATACCACCATGCTGGGCTAATTTTATATATATATATATATATATATATATATTTTTAGCTGTCCAGCTAATTTCTTTCTATTTTTTTAGTAGAGACGGGGTCTCGCTCTTGCTCAGGCTGGTCTCGAACTCCTGAACTCAAACAATCTGCCCTCCTCAGCCTCCCAGAGTGCTAGGATTACAGGTGTGAGCCACCATGCCCGGTCTGTCTTTCTTAATTATCTCTTAATTGCTGATTAATTACTCTCAGCTTAGCTATAGCCATTGCAATTGCCACTGTCCTTGCAATGACTAATTCCCTGATATTTATCAGATGCCAACTGGGCACTCCCTTGTACCTGTAGGCTGCTGCAGTCAACCACCAGTGAAGGTTAAGCCTTATGCCAGAGGACATCCGTGCTCCACCTCCCACCAGTGTGTATGTAGGGGGGTCCTCTTGGATAGCCAGACGGTTAGTGATTGGGCACCGAAATCCCAACCCTGCTTTCCCAGACGACTTCTGGCACCGACTGCCATAGGTTGGGCCATAAGTTGAGCAGCCTATGAGATGGAGAGTCGTATGCAGGAGGTTTGCTGGGGATGCACACACAGTCATCACCTGTGGAAGGGAAAAGGGGGATGCAGGACCAGGAAGAGGGAGAAACTGAGCCACATTGCCATTCCAGGGAGGGCCTCCACCAACCTGACCAGCTTCTCTGAAGCTGGGAAGGCTATTCAGAGTTGCCCTGGGCAGGGGGCAAATGGAGTTGTGTTTTTCACACCCTCAGCTTGGACATAAATTGTTGAAAGAAGGGGCATAGCTCTGGGCAGTGGCCCTTCTCAGTGGAGGCAGTTTGGGAAGAGGGCTGACACCTGAGGGCTGCCTGTCAACGCTGTCCCAGCAATGTGGGTAATAAGTTCTTCTTTTCTGAAGGGGATCTAGATGAGCACTGAAGTGTCCTGAGAGAGGGTGCCCTGACCCCAGAAAGACTAGCCCATCACCATTGTCATCAGTAGTGTTTGTTGTTTTTAAAACGATTCCTACTCCTACTATGGCAGGAAATATTGCAGGAGTGTTGACATCCGCATGGGGCAGGACTTAGCAATGGGAAAATTTGTTTTATTAATCTACATAAATTATATAAAGTTATAACTATATAAAGGTTTTGAAAAGCAGCTTAATGTAAATGAGGTACTGAATTTTAAATATTACTTAATTCCTATTTAGATTTAAATAGCCACAAAAAGTAACTCATGGTTAGCATGTTGAATAACATGGTTTTGCTGTGTCAAATAATTCATTTTTTTCCCACATAGGGATAATATGTCTCCTGCAACGAAGCTGTTTCAAAAGAACTCACCTTATATGCACAGAAATTATTTAAAAAGAAAGCAGCACAAGACCTAACAAAGAAAGTACAGTTTAAAACAAAAAGAAAAAGGTAAAACAAAAGTTTGCCTAAGAACCTTCCTGGAACATCCAGTACATCAGGAAGAATGAAATCTATGATTAAAAAACCGGCAGCACTTACTGAACTTAAGGAAGCCATCATTTCTACAACATAAGACAAATGTATAGATCCCAGGGCTCAGGCGAAATGGGGCAAGAGTGCAGAAGGAGCTGGAATACAGGCAGCAGCACACAGAAGTGGGGTGGGAGGGATAAATAAAAACCAAGTAGTGTTAATGGAAAAAAGGCCAAACTCTGTAAAATAATTTTAAACAGATTTATTCTGAGCCAAATTTTAGGATCATGACCCGAAGCCATGCTCAAGAAGCCTTAAGCAAGTGGACTCGCTGTGGTTGGGTTACAGTTTGGTTTTATACATTTCAGGGAGACAGGGGTTACAGGTAAAGTCGTAAATCAATACGTGGGAGGCATACATTGGTTTGGTCCGAAAAGGTGGGCCATCTCGAAGGTGGGGGGGCTTACAGGTTATGGGTGGGTTTAAAGATTCTTTGACTTGTAACTGGTTAAAGACATGAAGCTTTGTCTAAAGGCTTGGAATGTTTTAACTTAAAGAGCTGTTTATCAGAGATAAGCCACTGGACATATATTTGTTGTGTACATTGAGGACCTGCAGGTTTGTCTTGCATATGCTTAGGCCTGTTAATGGGTTACAAAGTATGTGAGGGGGGCATGATGAGACATGTCTGACTTCCCTCCTTGTGGCAGGCAATTTAGTTTTAGGATATTCCTTTGGCCATGAGGGAGTCCATTCAGTCAGCCTTAAGATTTTATTTTAGTTCACATCCCCATTCCCGCATTCTCCCTTTAAAACACCCAGTCACCTCTGTAAAATCGAAGTTTAGTTCAGCTCATGCTGGACTCTTTTCCCTATTGCAATAGTTATTACTGATTAAAATCTGTCCTTAACACTTTAGTGTCCAGCTTTGTTTATCTTTGACGGTACCCTCAGGGTCTTGTATATTTCTGTTCTCAGAGCCCAGCCCAGAGCCTGGACACATATAGATGCCCTTGAATCAAACCTATTTGGAGCCTAATCCTGGACACCAGCTTTTCCTGGTGCTTGTTGATTCTCTGAGAGTCGGAGCTTGCCTCCCATCCAGGACAGGTAGGAGGAAAGGTCTTTGATATGCCCTTCTCATTTCTCACAACAAATTGAAGGGCACATAAGAAAGCCAGCATATGCCCTTTTCCTCTTTTTGTCCCTTTTTTTTTTTTTTAATGGTCCTTTCCTGCCTCTTGAGATAGGGATCCCAGGCTGAGGCGCTCCCTCTCTCACTGCGGGACTCCGGGTCTTTGCCCTGCAGGGTCTTCGTCCTTCATTTCATGGCACTCTGGTAGCCCCAGGCTAATATCAATCGTGACCGTCTTCCCGTGAGCCTCTGCTTCCTTGCCCTCGGGGGCGTGCCTCCCTACCCAGCAGCCCTCACGCGGCCCGGCACAGCGGACATCAGGGCTCCAAGATGGCGTCAGTCGGTGAGTGTTTGGCCTCAGGTAGGGCGCCTTGGGCGGCGCGGTGGAAGCAAGAGCCGGGGTCCAGGGCCCAGAGATGCACTGGGAGGGGAAGGAGCTGCAGAGCTGTCTGCCTTTCGCTCAGGGACTTTGCTGCTGCCTCCCTTGAGACGCGCCGGGCCCTTACTCCAGGGGTCCTATCCTGTTTCACCCTCCGCTCTCCCATCCGCGGCTTCCTGCTTGGCCAGGGCTCGCGCCGCCTGGTTTCGGCGTGGAGAGTGAGGGCAGAGGGTAGCTGCGGCACGCGGCTCCGGGCTTGGGAATGCGCTGCTTTAGGCACTTTCCCTCTCCGCTGAGGAATAGCTTCCTTCCTCCTCGCTACGACCCAGGCGCTTTGCATTTGGACCCTACGCGGAGCTTCTATCCTTCTTCCCGTAGTTGAAGGTCAGATTAAGCTTTAGGAGGAGCGAATGCCTAAGACGGTACCCGACACCAGCAAAGGTTCGGTTCATGTATGTCGATAGGCTTAGACAGGAGAAGTGACCTGTTCAAGGTCACAACTCGTTAGAGGGCTGAGCTGGGATTCAAACCTGGGGCCTCATGATAAGTGAGCTTTATTGCAAGGATGGCCCTAGGGCTAGCAGGCTTTTCAGTGACACGCATGTGTAATCTCTATGCTCATCCGGCTGTACACACTGATTTTTTTTTTTTTTAAATAAAGAAAGTATGTTTTAGCCCTAGGTTTTTATAGTGGCCTAGTCTGGGGGCAATGTCGGGAACATTGATCCCATTTAAAAGATGAAGAAAATAACGGTCGGAGATGTGGCGTGGCCTGTCTGAGGTCACACAGCTGATAATGGCAGAGTTTTGATTAACCCATGTATGTCTCACCTCAGTTTCTATATTCTTAATCTCTCAGCCTGGAGATAAAGAGGCGATCAGAAAAGGCAAGAGTGAAGCTGTTTTCCCCTCTGTAAAATGGACATGAGAATATTCCTGATCCATGGTGGTTGTGTCGTTTAAAGGAGACAAGATGTGAAAAGGGAGCATTGAGGCTTGGCATCTTATTAAAGCTCAGGGTTGTAGTGAAGAGCGCTCTGGATTAAGGATTAAACAGTTTAGTACACGAAAAGCACTTGGAACACGGCTAGTGTGTGTAAGGCTCGTGTGTTTTCTCCTGGCCCACAATTGTGTACTCAGTTGGGGTAAGCTGGTTATTCCAGCTTTACTCTGTGATCTTTGGGCACAGTCATGTCACATGCCTGGCCCATTTAGTATCACCCCAGATGAAGAAATTGGAATCCATATCTCTTAAGTATTGATGATCTTTTAGGTGGTGTCTGTCATCAGAGCACAAAGCAACTAGTTCATTAGCATCAGTAAAGTCAGGGAAATATGAATTATCAGCAGTAGATAGAATTAGAGATCAGCAAGCTACGTGGGCTGGATTTCCTGCGGCCTATTTTTGTTTGGCCATGAACTAAGAGTGGTTTTTATGTTTTTAAAAAAGAAAGCATGCAACAGAGACCTTATGTGGCCCGCAAAGTCTAAAGTCTTTACTCTCTGGCCAACTTCTGCGTTGGATTTAGCATCCAGGAGACACTTGGCATTTCCATGCAGCTCCATAATAAATGAACAGTTTGCTTCAAGTCGTAAAATCACCTGCCCTCTCAAGAACCTGTGCTTGTTCGACAGCCATTACTGAGAGTCTGTTGTGTACCAGGAACTGTGTGTGGGGATGTTCCCACATTCAGGTAACTCATAATCAGGCAGAAAATAATAGTTCTCATTTATGTAGTACCTGAAGCCAAGTACCAAAGTGGGTACTGTTATTACCCTTATTTATAAAGGACAAAACTAAGACAGCAGTACCTTGCCCAAGGGCACATAGCTACAAAGTGGCACTAAACCCAGAAACTTGGTCCCAGATTCTGTGGCTTGTCACTGCACTCTACAGCATCTCTTGTGTGAATCAGTGATTGCAGATGGATGTTCCAGCATTGCAGAAGAGTGGTTAGGGTGTAGTGGTGGGGAGAAAAGGGGTTTTGATACGGCTGCCAAGGACTGAAGCCTTTGTCTTTCACTAAAAGAGAAATTCTTGGGAATCAGTGGATGCACCTCTCATAAATAGGATGGTACCTTGGAGTTTTGTGATGATGCTGAACTTGGCTCTCCTTAAGGCTAATGTGTTTTTATTTTTTTTTTCCTGCTCTTATACATTTCTTAATTTTGTTTAAGGAAACACTCTTCATAATACAGAGATAGAAACAGGTAGAAAAATAAATTTTAAACTGTTGGCTTTCTTTCTGATGTGCGAGACACCATGCCAGCCCCTGAACATGGTTGTGAGCATGCAGAGAATATTTGCATAGTTTGTGAATGTGAAAAAATAGCTTCACTGGGTCCAGAAGTGACTGATTGATGGACAGAATTGATTGACTGATTGATAGACAGAATCTTGCTCTGTCACCCTGGATAGAGTGCAGTGGCGTCATCACAGCTCACTGTAACTTCAACCTCCTGGGTTCAAGTGATCCTCCTGCCTCAGCCTCTGGAGTAGCTGGGACAGGCGGGCACCACCACGCCTGGCTAAGTTTTTCTAATTTTGATAGAGATGGGGTCTTGCTCTTGCTCAGGCCAGCCCGAAATCCTGACCTCAAGCAATCCTCCTGCCTCAGGCTCCCAGAGTGCTAGGATTGCAGGCATGAGCCACCGCACCTGTCCCTGTCACCAGCCTTATACCAGTCAAAATACCTTGATTTAAATACTGTTTTTAGGCTGAGGCTGCAGGAGGATCCCTTGAGAACAGGAGTTTGAAGCTAGGCTGGGCAACACAGCAAGACCTCATCGATATAAAAATTAAAATAATTAGCCAGGTGCAGTGGCACACACCTGTAGCCCTAGCTACTCAGGAGTCTGAGGTGGGAAGATCACTTGAGCCCAGGAGTTCAAGGTTACAGTGAGCTGTGATTGCACCACTGCACACTAGCCTGGGCAATAGAGTGAGAATCCTGGTCTCTAAAAACAAGAAAAAAAATTATCATTTTTCTTTGATGCATCTCCTCCAACATAGTTCTATTTTAAAAAGCATTTTTATGATGGAAGATTTAAAATACAAAGGAAACAATAATGTAACAAATTCATTACACTCATTACCAAGTTTCAGCAGTTAACAACATCACTTCTTATGTTTCCGTCTCTGCTTTTATTACCCACTCCCCACCACATGGCTGTGTTTAAAGCCAGTGGTTGGTTTTAGAACGATGTGCTTGAGCCCCTCACTGCAAGAAGACTTTAAAAGTAGGGTACAAGTACTGACCATGTTCACATTTAAAAAGAAAGGAAGTATAGTTTTCCTTGTACTAAAAGCCTACCATTCCAGGTGAAAACAAAACTGAGACGTGTGCTTGTTAAACTTTTTTAGAAGTAGCCCAGGTAAGATGACAGAAGGTCATTCTTGTATGATATTGTTTGATGTTGAGCTTTAACATCATTGATACTGAACTCTCCAATAAAGATTTGGAACGTATCCTGAAATTCATTTTTTGTTTTTTTGAGGGAAGGGCAAGAATATCTTTGAGACTACCTCACATTTTGTAAATATTCTCAAACTAATTACATTTTCTGTTTTAAAAGAACTAAAGGGTATGATTAATCCCTGAAGTCCTATATGCTTAAAATGTTTTAAAGTTCAGTGCAAATGCTATTTCTTTCTTTACCTCCCCCCATTTGGATGTTTCATAATGAGATTTCAACAGTAATAACCACAGTTTGCAGTGTTTTAGGTGCTGTTCCAAATACTTTTACATCAATTCTCACTTAATGCTTGGAATAAGCCATTTCATAGATAAGAAAACTGGCTCCATGGTTATACGGGAAGTGGTGGTGCTTATTTGAGATGGGGCAGGCAGGGAAGGCAGCTTCTGAGAAGACATTTGAGATAAATGCAAAGGCCCTCGGGTGAGAATAATCCTGTTTCATGTGAGAAACAGAAAGGGACTGGGGGGAGATGAGTACGATAGGAGATCCATTGTTCACCAGTAGAATGTTAACTCAGTGCTGCATCCACCGTGCTTAGCATGCTGCTGATGTATAGTAGGTGCTCCATATTCGTTGGATGAGGCTTGGCAGAAGGTTAAGGGTCAGTTTGTTTGGGGCGGGTGGCCTAAACTGTGTTCCTAAAGCCATGCGTGCAAGTCATAGGCTTATGTCTCTGCCTGTCAGCTGTGGGCTCTGGACAAGCACTAAGTCTTGACACTCATCAAGGCCTGTGTCTGCTTCTTCACAGGACCTGGAGCAGAGTAGAAGCTGGCCATTGAGCCTTGCATTTCTGTTTATGGCCTTTTAAAAGCCTTTGCTCTTGTTAAGCATGGGGAGAGATGTCAGGAGACCTGTGGGATTCCCCACACTGGACTCTTGAGGCCAGTCCTGAAGGATCCCAAAATGGAGAAGAAACCTTGGGGTAATTTAGTCTGGCTCCTCCTGTGGTGATCTTTAAGAAGGCGCGATGGTACTTGACTCCTTGCTTTGGAGAGGACACCTGCTAAAAACTTTTTAAATTGCTCTTTGCCAGGCGGGTGGGGGGTGGGATGGGGACACCACCCCTCCTTATGAGCATCTCCTGGACACCCACGGGTCCGACCCTCCCCGGTTTCCTCTGAGCCAGAGATGAGTACAGTGTGCCCTCTGCCAGGAGCTCTTCTGTTCCTTGTCCTCAGACTCATTGGAATATGGTCTGGGGCCCATTGGGTCATCTGGAGTGGTTTTTACTAAGTCATTTGACTTCTTGGAATATGTTGTCTCTTATTTTCTCTGTGGTTCAAGGTAGAATGCTTGAGGTGGAAGTAGCTTAGATACCCATTATGGGGCTTACTCAGGCTGGCACAATTGGGGGCGCTGGCTGCTATGTGAGCTCAGGTGCTCCTCGAAGGGAGTGACACACTTGGGGGCACATCACATTGCTCTCCTTCAGTGTTCCCTCCTGTACATTCTCCAGCCACAGGTCCCCAGAGGTTGGACAAGGCCACCCTCAGATTGGCTTCAGGGACATGGGGGCATTCCTGAAGTTGACCCCTGCCTCCACGTTGTGTGTGTCACCTTGGCCAAGTTGTCCAACCTCTCTGAGTCTGTTCTCCCTCCCTTCCCAGAGGGAAAGCTATCAGCTGCTCGTTGTGAAGATTAAGTAAGCTAATGATGTAACGTAAATGTTAGCTGTGCGGTAATCTATTCTGTCCTCCACTTTATTGCTTTCTTCTCACACCCCTTAGCTTTTGTAGAGTTATTCCTAGCAAACTGTGATTCAGACGCCCTGTTGGTTAATAAAGCTTTCGCTGTAGCAGTTCTGCTGTTATATAGACTCAGGCTTAAAATGGTGGATTTGATGTATTTATTTGTAATATTATTTATGTGCAGCCTCTGTGTAGTTACATTACGCACTTTTATTGAATAGTTGGAATAGTGGCATAAAAAGATACTATTTGTCTTAATGGAGGTTATTCAGTGGGTGTGTTTTTTTGCTCTTCCCTTTCAGTACCAGTGAAGGAGAAGAAACTCATGGATGTCAAACTAGGGGAGCTGCCAAGCTGGATTTTGATGCGGGATTTCACCCCTAAAGGCATTGCTGGAGCCTTTCAAAGAGGTCAGAGCCTTATGTGTTTGTGTAAACTAAAGCAAGTCTCTGGGTCTTCAGGTCTCTTTGAATGCGTGTGG